>APFE031747873.1:4570-31074 GCA_000404065.3 Pinus taeda
ACTGACCATGTTGCAATTAAATAATTGATGAATAAACCCAATGTAAATGCCCAGATTATTAGATGGTTACTTTAATTACAATAGTTTGATTTAACTATTATTGATAAGCTTGGAAAGGAGAATGTTGTTGCTGTTTTTTTATCTAGACTAAATTTTCCTGCAGGGGAGGAAGGAATGGTTGATTATTAGTTACTGGATGAACACTTATTTTCCATTTCAGTTCTCTCTCCATGGTTTGTTGACATAACAAACTACTTGGTGTCTGCATAGTTTCCACCAAACTTGTCCTCCAAAGAGAAAAGCAAGATTGTGAGGAAGATCGCCCCATTCACTTGGATTGGGGCAACCTCTTCAAACTAGGCCCGGATCAAATTCTAACATGTATCAGGGAGGAGGAAGTCTTTGACATCCTTTTGACTTGTCATGATGGGCCTTGTGGAGGTCACTTTGCAGCCAAGAGGATGGCATTCAAGGTGCTACAGGCAGGTTATTACTGGCCCACTGTTCACGAGGATGTGAGGAGGTATACTAGTTTGTGTGATCGGTGCCAAAGGATGGGGAAACCTACCCCAAGGGATGAAATGCCTCTGCAACATTAAGTGACTTTCAAGCCATTTGACAAGTGGGGCATGGATTTAATTGGGCCCATTGACCCTCCATCCAGGGAAAAGCAGTACATCATTGTGTGCACTGACTATTTAACCAAGTGGGCTGAAGCCAAGGCTATCAAAGCAGTAGCAGAGGAGAAAGTGGCTGAGTTCTTAAGGGAAAATGTATTTTGTAAGTTTGGGTACCCTAGAGAACTGGTCATTGATTAAGGCAACCATTTTACATCTCACATGATTGAAAATTTGTTAAGCCAACACAAGATCAAGCATAGAACATCGACTCCTTACCACCCACAAGCTAATGGGCAAGTGGAGGTGACCAACAAAGCACTGGAGGGAATTCTGACCAAAGCGATTAGCAACAATAGAAAGTACTGGGAAGATATATTAGTTGAGGCCACTTGGACCTACACTATCACCTAGAAGACCACCACTGGCTTCACTCCTTATGAGTTGGTCTATGGGAAGAAGGCCCTGCTGTCCATTGAATTTGAGTACAACACATTAAGAATGACAACACAACTAGATCTAGATCTCACCAGGGCACAACAAGAGATATTGCTCCAACTGAATGGGTTAGATGAGTTTAGAATGTAGGCCCTTTTGCACACAGAGGTGACTCAAGTTCAAAGGAAGATTTGGCATGACAAGAACATAAAGGACAAAATTTTTAAAGAAGGTGATTGGGCTTTGTTGTATGATTCCAGAGACAAGTATTTTAAAGGCAAGTTAAGGAATAGATGGCTAGGGCCTTATGTCACATAAAAATGTCATGATAATGGTTCAGTGCAGATGAGAACCATTGATGCAGAGGCTATTCCTTTACTTGTCAATAGGCACAAATTGCAGGTCTACAAGAAGCCCTTGTCAAAGTAAGAATTCATCAATGGCATCAACAACACAAAGCAACAAAGAAGGACCATTTCCCTCTACCTTTCATTGATCAAGTTCTAGATGGTCTAGCAGCGAAGAAGTTTTTCTCTTTTCTATATGGGTTCAGCGGGTACAAGCAAATCCAGATTAGCCCATAAGACTAGGATAAAACCGCCTTCACATGTCCTTGAGGTACTTTCGCTTATAGGGTCCTTCCTTTTGGCCTATGCAATGCCCCTGCCACTTTCTAGAGAGTAGTCCTGAGTATCTTTGTCGAGCTAGTCCATGATGCAGTAGAAATTTATATGGATGATTTTACACCCTATGGGTGTGATTTCTAGGAGGTTCTGTCCAACTTGGGTAAGGTGTTGAACAAATGCATTGAAATGAACTTGTCCCTTAGTCCCAAAAAATGTGAGTTCTTGATGACTGCAGGGACTGTTCTAGGTCATTCGATATCCCACAAAGGACTGCAGGTGGACCCAAATAAAATAGCCATCATCTGAAGGGTCCCACCTCTGCAAAAATAAAGGCATGTCAGAAGTTTTCTAGGTTTAGATGGATACTATCGGAGATTTATAAAAGACTTCAAAAATTTAGCTTCTAATTTATTTGGTTTATTGGCCAAAGACTCTGAATTTTTATGGTCAAAACACTGTCAAGAGGACCTAGACACCCTGAAGGACAAGTTGACCACTACACCTATTCTCGGAGGCCCAAATTGGGCCCTTCCTTTCCATATACATGACGATGCCTCTCAAAAAGCAATAAGACAAGCTCTAGGCCATATGGATGACAAGTCACCTTATGCCATTTAATTCATTAGTAAGAATCTGTCAAAGGCTGATCTAAACTATACAACGACTGGGAAGGATCTCCTAGCTGTTGTGCATTCATTGAACAAATTTAGGCATTACATTACAGGTTACCAAACATTTGTACATATTGACCATGTTGCAATTAAATAATTGATGAATAAACTCGATGTAAATGCCTAGATTATTAGACGTTTACTTTTATTACAACAGTTTGATCTAACTATTATTGATAAGCCTGGAAAGGAGAATGCGGTTGCAGATTTTTTATCTAGATTAACTTTTCTTGCAGGGGAGGAGGGAATGGTTGATGATCAATTACCGAATGAACACTTATTTTCCATTTCAGTTCTCTCTCCATGGTTTGTTGACATAGAAAAATACTTGGTGTCTGCACAGTTTCCACCGAACTTGTCCTCCAAAGAGAAAAGCAAGATTGTGAGGAAGAGCGCCCCATTCACTTGGATTGGGGGAAACCTCTTCAAACTAGGCCCAGATCAAATTCTAACATCTATCAGGGAGGAGAAAGTCTTTGACATCCTTTTGACCTGTCATGATGGGCCTTGTGGAGGTCACTTTGCAGCTAAGAGGACAACATTCAAGGTGCTACAAAAGCAGGTTATTATTGGCCCACTCTTCACTAGGATGTGAAGAAGTATACTAGTTAGTGTGGTCAGTGCCAAAGGATGGGGAAACCTACCCCAAGGGATGAAATGCCTCTGCAACCTCAAGTGACTTTCGAGCCATTTGACAAGTGAGGAATGGATTTCATTGGGCCCATTGACCCTCCATCCAGGCAAAAATAGTACATCATTGTGTGCACTGACTATTTAACCAAGTGGGCTGAAGCCAAGGCTATCAAAGCAACAACATAGGAGAAAGTGTTAATTTGGGGTAGCATCGGATGTGCTCTAGCCACAAACTTTTGTGGAGAGGTTGGGGCACATGATATCTCCAATATCCAGGAAGGGTTTGGGCAGATTCTAAATAGATCAGGAGATATTAAAATAATTAATATTTTTAGTGGAGTCCCTAAGTCTAAACTTAGGGAAAATAAAATATTAATGTGTATTAATATGAATGTGTGTTAAAATGGTCCAAAAGACATGGATCAAGCCAGATCTAATCTTAGCCATTGATTAGGGACTTAATCTTGGCCGTTGAGATGTCAACATAAAAAGTATAAGAGGAGGCTTGAGGGGCACTTAGAGAACACATTGAGGGAGACCAGTTAGTTCAATTTCTGGAGCGGGGTTTGCTGAGAAATTGAACTAGTGGTTTGGAGAGCAGTCAGGAGGCAAAAAGTATGGAATAGAGAGATGGGAGATCAGTGTAGAAGAGGCAGACACAGAGCTAGAGGAATCCACATAGGGGCAGCAAAGACTGTGCAGAGCCAGAAGGGCTTGCGTCATCCATGCAGACGCTGCAGGAATGACGCAGAAGCCCAGAGAGGTTGCGCAGAGCCTCAGTAGGTTGACACAGAGGGTTTCAAGCTGTAGCAGAGGTCAGTAGGGCCTACGTTGGGTATAGGAAAGTGTTGGAAGTTTTTCTATTTGTAGGTAAGCCAATTTGGCACCCTATTGTATAAGAAAATTGCTGTATAATAAAATCCTCCCTTGCTGCACCGGTTTTACCACATTCGGTTTTTCTGAGGAATTAGTCCAAAATAACTGTGTCAATGTGTGCATATTTTTGTTTATGTATTACAATGTGATATCTGCAACAATATTTATTTTAATGTTTGTTGAAGTAATTTCATGAATAACTTATGATGAAATAAGTAGGAAAAGTAAATCAGTTGCCGTAGTGATAAAATTTTCACATGTTATCAGAGCAAGTAATCAGAGACAGAAAGCGAAAATTAGTTATGGGTCGAGATCATGATGCAGAGGCATCCACCTTAGGGGACTCACACAAATTTTCATAAGATTGCACAAGAAAGAGAGATTTCGATTTCTCTATGTTGGCTTCTAGGTTGGAAGAAGAAGTGGCGTGGATGACTAGTGCTACATCATCAAAAGTATGGTATATAGACAGTGGAGCCTCATGGCATATGACATGAATCAGGGATTGTTTCTTAGAATATCGAGAAGAGAAGATAAACTTTCATATCACCATGGGGAACAAGGCAAAGTGTACTCTAGTAGGAAAGGGTACCATAGTTTTTCAGATAGAATCGGGAGAGCGGTTCCGTGCCACAAATGTGCTGCATGTGCCAAGATTGGGGATGAACTTACTTTTGGTGTCACAACTACAAGGCAAGGGCTATAACATATAATTCATCAAGGAAAAGGTATACGTCAAACACCTGAGCTGGAAAAAGAAAGTGTAGAACGAGATCAAGAGTAATTGATTGTACAAATTACAACTAGAATCTCCAATGACACTAATAGGCAATCATGGGGACAAATACTTGAACGAACTATGGCACAAAAGGATGGGTTACTTGCACCATGGAGCTCTGAGAATTCTTAGGAGCATTGTAATAGGAGTTCAGGATCTGAGTACGGAATGAGATGATGTATGCAGGGGATGCGCTCTAGGAAAGTATGCTGAAGCATTTCCAAGGAGCAACCACAGGGCCAAGAGTGTACTAGGATTGATACACTCAGATATCTGCGGACCTTTGTCCATAAAAGCTCTCAACGGTGTTGAGTATTTCCTTACTTTCATTAATGACCACTTGAGGAAAATTTGGATCTATTTTTTGAAAACCAAGGATGAGGTTTTCAGTCGATTCAAGGAGTTCAAGGCTCTAGTGGAGAATCTGGTAGGTAAGAAAATAAAAGTCTTGCGCTTAGATAATGGTGGAGTATATGTCGATAAGGACTTCAATAATTTTTGCGCTAAGGAGGGCATTAGAAGAGAGTGGACAACTCCCTACAATCCGGAGCAGAATGGGGTGGCAGAAAGGAAAAATAGGACTATTGTAGAAGCAACTAGGGCCATGCTGTATGATCAGGATATGCCAAAATTCATGTGGGCAGAAGCATGCAACACAACAGTCTACGTTCAGAACAGGAATCCTCATCGATCATTGGGCAAGACTAATCCAGAGAAAGTATTCACTGGGAAGACACCTGAAGTCAATCATTTCAGTATATTTGGGAGTTTGGAATATTGTCGCATACCCAAAAAAAAGAGGAAGAAATTGGATCAGACTACAGAAAAGGGTTATCTGGCAGGATATAGTGAGAACTCCAAGGCATATAGGATCTATCTTCCAGGGAGCAAGAAGGTAGTAGTATGACGATATGTAAAGTTCATGGAGGATAGAGCTTTCAGAAGATCTCGCGAAATGCCTTCCAAGGAGCAATCGAAAGAGGATCTGTTGGTCACGCCTCTTCAACCAACGGAAGTGAAGAATCCTTCCTCAGATCAGGAAGATTCTCAAGATGAGGAAGAGGAGCAAACAGAAGCACCTGTTGGTAGATGAAGAACTAGTGGGGAACTTGGTTAGATTCTGCGTGATGCAGAGAACTTCCTTAGAGAGCCAAGGAATAGTAAATGGGAGAGAAAATAGCCAGACAGGTATCTGGCATTAGTAGCTCAGGATGGAGAGCCTGCCAGCTTGAAGGAGGTAGCTTAGCATCAAGTCTGGCTAGATGTGATGGTGGAGGAGTTTAACTCCATAATGATAAATGATGTTTGGGAGGTGGTTTCAAGGCCTCAAGATAGATCTGTGGTAGCTTCACGATGGATCTAAAAGATCAAATATGCTGCGGACGACAATATTGAAAAATAAAAGGCCAGGTTTGTGGATAAGGGGTATGCTCAAAAGGAATGGATTTCCTATTAGGAAGCCTTCACTGCGGTAGCCGGGCATACATTTATTAGGACCGTGATATCTCTTGCAGCCCAGATGGGATGGGAGATCCATCAGATGGATATCAAGACAACATTTCTGAACGGGTTAATAGAAGAAGAAGTATACATTGAACAACTAGAGGGCTTTGAAACTCATGAGAAGAAGTCTCATGTATGTAGACTGAAGAAAGCTTTGTATGGGTTGAAGTAGGCACCAAGAGCGTGGTATGGTCAAATAGATGACTACTTGCAAAAGAGAGGGTTTGTCAAGAGTGATGCGGATCTGAATCTCTACTATCTAGTTGTAGAGAGCGAGCCACTTATCTTAGTATTGTATGTGGATGATCTCTTCCTGACAGGATCATCCAAACTCATTGAAGATTGCAAGAAGAATCTAGCCATAGAGTTTGATATGAAGTATCTAGGATGAATGCACTATTTTATAGGGTTGGAATTTTGGCAGCAGAAAGGAGAAATCTTCCTTGGGAAAGGAAGGTATGCTACATAAATTTTGAAAAGGTTCAGGATGGGAGACTGTTGACCTATGGCTATGCCAATGATCACCAACTGGAAGAATATTGATGCATCAGAAGACAAGGATGTCGATCCCACCCTATACTGACAACTCATAGGGTCCCTAATGTATCTAGTCAATACCAGGACAAATATTTGCTACAATGTCAACACCCTCAGTCAGTTCATGGTGGAACCAAAGAGGGCTCACTGGGTAGTAGCCAAGCACGTTCTTAGGTATTTAAAGGGAACAATTGATTATGGGCTCTTGTACAACAAGGGGACGGATATCAAGTTGAGTGGATTTACTAATGCAGATTGGGCAAGAAGTTCAATTGATTAGAAAATTACCTCTAGGTACTATTTCAACATTGGATCAGGAATAACCTCCAGGTGCAGTAGGAAACAGAAGTCTGTG
The DNA here is from genome assembly GCA_000404065.3 of Pinus taeda. Taxonomy (NCBI): domain Eukaryota; kingdom Viridiplantae; phylum Streptophyta; class Pinopsida; order Pinales; family Pinaceae; genus Pinus; species Pinus taeda. The sequence continues at coordinate 11,605 of APFE031747873.1, forward strand.
GCTCTGAGCTCATCTGAGGCAGAAAATATGGTAGCAAGAACAACTTCGTGTGAGGCCATATGGTTAGAAAACTGTTGGTAAAACTATTTATAAGAAATATGGAGGTGACCAAGATCATGTGTGATAATACGAGTTGCATAAAACTCTATGAGAATCCAATATTTCATGATAGGTCAATGCATGTTGTTATCTAGTGTCACTTTGTCAGAGATTGTGTCCAACGTGGAGCTGTACAGTTGAGCTACACTCCTACAGGGGAACAAGTGGCAGATATCCTCACCAAGGCCCTTGGAAAGTCAAAATTTGACTACTTCAGGGAAAAGACGGGGATGGTAAAGAACCCCTTTCAAAAGTAGTGTGTTAGCATCACGAATGAAGAGGGAGTTGCAGTGCAGATGTAGTGGTGGGAGAAAGGACCAACAACATCACAGATGCAAAGGGAGTTGCAGTGAAAATGCAGTGTTGGGAGAAAGGACCAACAACAACACAGATGCAGAGGGAGTTGTAGTGGAGATGCAATGTTGGGAGAAAACACCAGCAACAACACAGGCGCAGAAGAAGGTGGAGTGTGGATGCAGTGCTAGGAGAAAGGACTAGCAGTAGCACAGATGCAGTAATGGTAGTGGAAGAACTATCGACAACAGTATAATATGCAGAAGTGCAGAGGATGTTGGGCAGGGAGGCCTAGCATCAACACAGGTACCGATGCCAGATGATCAAAGTAATAATCAGTGAGGAATATTGTTAGAGCACAATCCTTGCTAAGAGGGAGTGTTGATTTGCGGTAGCATCGGATGTGCTCTAGCCATGAAATTTGGTGGAGAGGTTGGGGCACATGAGATCTCCAATACCCAGAAAGGCTTTGGGCAGATTATAAACAGATCAAGAGATATTAAAATAATTATATTTTTAATGGAGTCCTTAAGTCTAAACTTAGGGAAAATGAAATATTAATGTGTATTAATATGAATATGTGTTAGAATGGTCCAAAAGACATGGATCAAGCCAGATCTAATCTTAGCCATTGATTAGGGACTTAATCTCGGCTATTGAGATGTCAACAAAAAAAGTATAAGAGGAGGCTTGAGGGGCACTTGGAGAACACATTGAGGGAGACTAGTCAGTTCAATTTTTGAAGCGAGGTTTGCTGAGAAATTGAACCAGTGGTTTGGAGAGCAGTCAGGAGGCAGTAAGTATGGAACAAAGAGATGGGAGATCAATGTAGAAGAGGCAGACGCAGAGCCAGAGGAAGCCACGTAGAGGTAGTAGAGACTGCGCAGAGCTAGAAGGACCTGCGTCATCCACACAGAGGCTCCAGGAGTGACGCAGAAGCCTAGAGAGGCTGCGTAGAGCCTCAGTAGGTTGACGTAGAGGGTTTAAGGCTGTAGTAGAGGTTAGTAGGGGATACGCTAGGTTTAGGAAAGTGCTGGAAGTTTGTCTATCTGTGGGTAAGCCAGTTTGGCACCCTGTTGTATAAGAAAATTGCTAAATAATAAAATCCTCCCTTGTTGCACTGGTTTTCCCACATTGGGCTTTTCAAGGGACATTAGTCCAAAATAATTGTGTCAATGTGTGCATATTTTTGTTTCTGTATTATGATGTGATATCTGCAAGAATATTTATTTTAATGTTTGTTGAAGTAATTTCATGAATAACTTATGATGAAATAAGTAGGAAAAGTAAATCAGTTGCTACAATGATAGAATTTTCATAGAAAGTGGCTAAGTTCTTAAGGGAAAATGTATTTTGTAAGTTTGGGTACCCTACAGAACTGGTCACTGATCAAGGCAGCGATTTTACATCTCACATGATTGAAAATTTGTTAAGCCAACACAAGATCAACCATAGAACATCCACTCCTTAGCATCCACAAGCTAATGGGAAAGTATAGGTGACCAACAAAGCACTAGAGGGAATTTTGACCAAAGTGATTAGCAACAATAGAAAGGACTTGAAAAATAGATTAGTTGAGGCCACTTGGGCCTACAATACCACCTGGAAGACCACCACTGGATTCAATCCTGATGAGTTGGTCTATGGGAAGAAGGCCCTGTTGTCCATTGAATTTGAGTACAACACATTAAGAATGGCAGCACAACTAGATCTAGATCTCACCAAGGCACAACAAGAGATATTGATCCAACTCAATGTGTTAGATAAGTTTAGAATGCAGGCCCTCCTGCACACAGAGGTGACTCAAGTCCAAAGGAAGATCTGGCATGACAAGAACATAAAGGAAAAAAAATTTAAAGAAGGTGATTGGGATTTGTTGTATGATTCCAGAGACAAGGATTTTAAAGGCAAGTTAAGGACTAGATGGTTAGGGCCTTATGTCATAGAAAAATTTCATGATAATGGTTCAGTGCAGATGAGAACCATTAATGTAGAGGTTGTTCCTTTACTTGTCAATGGGCATAGATTGAAGATCTACAAGAAGCCCTCGTCAAAGTAAGAATTCATTAATGGCATCAGCAAGATAGTGATGGTAGTGGAGCAAGTCTCAACTTCTACCCCATCAAGTCACTAAAAAAAAATCTATCTATCTATCTATATATATATATATATATAGACTCAGGTGAAAACCTCCGTGAGGCACCTGAGTCCCACTGTTGGGTTGAAAACCTCTTGAGGCAGCCCAATGGTGTCCAAAAAAAGAGAAAAAAAGATAAAAAAATCTCTGGGTGAACACCTCTTTTGAGGCACCTAGAGCAAGCAACTAGGATGAAAACCTCTTGGAGGCAGACTAGTTGTTTTAAAAAAAAGAAGAAGAAAAAAAGGATATAAAAAAAAAAGAGAGAAAAGAAAAACTTTGAAAATGTTGTTTGCAGGTCAGCGGGAGGAGGATCATAGAAATACAAGAGGAGAAAAAGGACCTATACAGTTCATGTTTTCACTCATTCATTCCATATTCTTCATCATCCCATCATTCCCTCCATTTATGAACTCATCTAGCTCAGTTTGCACAGGTTTTGTGTTTTCTACAGGATTACCTGTAAACCTACATGATTCCCTGAAAACCTACAGGATGATCTTGTGGGAATTACAGTGGGTTGGGAATCCCAAGGAAAGTGACCCTAGAGTAAGGGGATGATCTGCTTGTGTCAAAAAAAAATCTTTACTTCACTACCTCATCACCATGCCTCTCACCACCATGATTACCCCTGTATTAATCCAATAAGTCAATTTCAAAAATATTACAGTTTTTAGAAAAAAAAGAAGAGAGGATAAGAACAGAGGACAAGGGGACAATACTCGAAGGATATAGCACTCACCTACCAATCACTAGACCCCTTCTCTACCCATGACAACAATCCTCATGCTACAGAAGTGAAGGAATGAATAAAAAATTAGGGGAGAAGCAACTATAAGACATCTTGTAGGTTTCCTGTAGGAAATCCTGTAGCATCCTGTCCCATAAAAAGAAATTTTATAGGTTGCAGTCATCTTCAACATAGAGATCCTATTGTCAAGGAAGCTCCTCCAGAGCTCAACAACAATATCAGGATCATCATCATCACCCTCCAGTACCTACACATCAAATAAAAAAGCATCAAAGGAGGCCAATCTAAAAAAGACATATGCAACAAATACATAGCAGGGACATCATTCTCCAACAAGAAACATCATCAAGGCATCTTACCACAGGTATGTCATCTCACTTAAGCTATATCGTTAGCATAATATGGTAAAAAATGTAGGATTGTGTAAGAGTTGGTTTTATAAGAAAAGGTGGCCAGTTAACTTGGCCACCTTCGGCTAGTCAACGAGGATAATACAATTAGTTCACTACACATGTGGCCGAAGTCAAATCCAGAGAAAGAGGAGATGAGGCCAAAAATGGGTAAGTTACGAATGACCAAAGTTGGAGATGATTACAAGGTAAGGAGAAGTGATGAAGTGGTAATGGGACCAACGGTCCAAAAGTGGATGTTCGTACTTCGGTCGCCAACACACCATCCCACACAATCACCCATATGAGGAAATAAAACACTGATTCCCATGCTTAGGAGGGACTCACAATCTTAAGGATACATCGAAACAAGGTTTCTCTTGGCTCTTGAAGAAGTGTCTAAAGGAAAGACAGTGAGCAGTTTTTCAGCGCAGGATCCTACAGGATCCTATAGGAGAACCTACAAGATACAAAGCAGTTTTTCTGGCACAGGATCCTATAGGAGAAGTGATGAAGTGGTAATGGGACCAATGGTCCAAAAGTGGGTGTTCGTACTTTGGTCGCCAACACACCATCCCACACAATCACCCATATGAGGAAATAAAACACTGAGTCCCATGCTTAGGAGGGACTCACAATCTTAAGGATACATCGAAGCAAGGTTTCTCTTGGCTCTTGAAGAAGTGTCTACAGGAAAGACAGTGAGCAGTTTTTTAGCGCAGGATTCTATAGGATCCTATAGGAGAACCTACAAGATATAGAGCAGTCATCTACATGATTGGCAGTGGGAATTTTAGAAAGGAAAAACCAAAGGTTGGCTTCATTAGGCAGTAACAAGGAGATAGGTGCTATACCTTCCCACATTTTCCAAGTTAAAAATATAGAAAAAAAACTTCCATTTGATTAAGAAAATTTCAATCTAGGGGAATGATATACAGAGTTATCATTTAAAATCCCTCACCCATTAGAATTTGGAATTAGACCTATACAAGCCTCCACATTCATCAGAGAAAAATGATAGGGGGATTTAATAAGAGGGAACCCACAAACACAGTGAGAATTCATCAGCACCCTCCTGTAGTTGAGATCTTCACAAGACACAACTGGATGGGTTTCTTTGAAAAAATGAGGGGATACGATGATGAGATGGCCAGAGACTTTTCTCTCTCCCTCATACCATTAAGTAGGACCCATGCCACTGCTGTGGTGAAAGCCCTCTCAGTAGAAATCACCCCTGAAGTCATAGGCATAATCACCACACTTCCTTTAGGTTTGCCTTGGAGAAAGGAAGATAAGGGTAACAACCAACTTGCAAAGAAGAAATTCTTTTGGAAGGAGAGGAAGAAATGGAGGACAAAAATGGGGACAGAAGAGAAAGCCTGCCATACCCTTGGAATGCAATTAGCTACCACCTCATTAAGTATATATCATGTGAAGGAAGATACAGTGTGGTATATGGATACCATTTCGGGCTTCTCCAAGAAATGAGGTTTGGAGCAGAAACACCTTCTCAAAATAGACTAAGCATGCCCTACTTTCTTCTTTAATCAGTGATAAATATGAGCATCAAGGTGTTGGAATCAAAACATCAACAACTAGCCCATCATGGGTTAATAAAACTTATCCTAGAAGATGCCATCCAAAACCTAAGACTCCCTATTACATGGAAAACTTTCAGAGACATGTAGACAGAGCGAGAAATAAAAACTCTAGAATATGACAAAAGTCCCACTGCTAGTGAGAGGGATGAAGAAGAAATAGAGGAGGAAGAAGAGGAAGAAGAGGAAGAAAAGGAGGAGGAAAGTGATGAAGAGACAGAAGAAGATGCAAAAGAACAAATTGATGAAAAGAGTGAGGAACTAGAGGGAGAAGAAGAAGAGAAAGACAAGGATGAGAAGGAGAATGGAAAAGAGGAAAAAAGGGAAAGGAAGAACATATGTTTACAATTCAAGGCAAATAAGGGGAGGAATCACTAAGGGTATCTCTAGAACCCATTGAGAAAGAGGCAGCAACTGCTCTTGCTGCCCTAAGTACACCTATCAAGAAAAAAGGGAAAAGATAGAGACAAACTCCATTGTACTTTAGAAGAAGAAACATTACAAGGATCAGGTAAGGAAAACCTCAAACACCCACCAAAGTTCCTATTGTCATTGAATACTCACCAAAGCAACAATAAAAGGTAGCTCCTCTTCTGAAAAATCAAGGAGAAGGATCATCAGGACAAGCCTCTCCCAAATCTCCCATCACTTATGTTAGGAGGCCTGTCACCAGGTCTGCCTCATCCAAAGGAAAAGGTCCCCTACAAGAGACACAAAAGGACCTACAGGAAGCAAAGGCCATCCTACAGGAAACTCTACTAAACCTACAAGAAACTGAGAAAATGGACCAAGAAGGGATCATTTAGCAATAAACAAAGAAGGAAGATCCAGAACTGAGGGAACGTAGTCCTCAACCCAAACTTGACTCTTACTATAGGTTCATTGAAGGGAGTGGGGTCATTCCGTAGAAATTTTCCATCCCCTTCTTCTTTGAGCTTGAAAAAGAAAGGGCAAGAACACATAGGTGGATGCAAATTGCTAAATATAAAGGAGTGGAGGATGTAGGCCACATGGAGGAGAAATTAAAGGAGACGGGTAGAGAACTGAGCAATATAAGGGACAAAGAGGAAATGATGAAATCTCAGCTGGAAGAAGAGAATGCATTGCTAAGGGGACAATTACAAGAGAGAGAAAGTCAATTGGCATCCATGGCTAGTTTATCCATAGAGGCAATCCAGTGCAGGATGCCAACAAAGTCCTATGCATTGTATCTTAAGGAATAGTGGTTGTAGTTCCAAATTAGGACTTTAGCATAGAGAGGCACTATGCCCTTCCAATATTATAGACAATTCATTGATCTTTGTGATCAAAGCACCTTGGAGGATAGAGCTAAAATGTTTGAGTTTTACCTACACAACTTGGCCTTGACAGATTTGAATGTGTGGGATCCAAATTCAAAACTAGGGGACTTGCAATTGATGGCCTTAGTGTCATGGAAGGATCATGAGGAGGCAAGAGCTGCAGAGATGAAGTAATGGAAAGGGAGACAAAACCTTTGATGATAAGAGATAAGCAATCAAATCTAATGGCTGTCATCAGAGCCCACAACTTGATTGCAAATGACCCCAAGCTTGCACCTAGGTACCTTGTTGTCGAAGAGCAAGTAGTCACACACTTTGAGGACATGCTTGCACCTAGGTACCTTGCTGCTGAAGAGAAAGCAGTCACACACTTTGAGGACATGTTTAGGTTATTAGGGGATGACATCATGTAAGCTTGCCAAAGGAGATGGATCACTTTGACCGAAAACCTGAAAATCAGAGAGAACCATTCTCCTCAGAGAATGAGAGAGGCACTAAATAGAACAACCATGTACAAGCAAGCTCTCTAAAGACTCAAAGTCAATTGGATTGACTTGAGACTCAGTCCACCATTGCTCTTAGGAATGTTGGAAGGAAGGAAGGAAGAGGAAGCAAGAAAGAAGTTGAATGAGATAGAGAGGAAGGCAGGATTCTATGCACAGGAAGAGGAAACTACAACAGAAGCATGGGATGTCAGGGAGGCCACTAGAGCAATGAAGGACATGGATATAGATTGAGTTGCTCAGAGGATGAGCAAGAAGCATGGGATGTCAGGGAGGCCACTAGAGCAATGAAGGACATGTATATAGATTGAGTTGCTCAGAGGATAAGCAACACTTTCAGTAGGGGGTGATGATGAGCCTCATCATTGGGTAACTATATGGACCTTAATACACCTCCAAGATTATTTAAATCAACTCTTCTCATAATTCCTTACATATTTTGATTATATTTTTCTTAATGAGATGAGTAAAAGTGAGATGTTATGCCCAGTGGACTAATGTGTATTGATTGCAGGTTTTTGAGAGAAAATCATGGCAATTTTGGTTATTTAAGGGTATAAACTCAAATGAGACAAGGAGGAGAGATTGTAGGAGATAGATCCTCCTCATTTACTCACTCATTCAAATACTTCTCCACCAAATCACACTAGCTCGGAGTTGCAAGCAGCCGAGTCATGAAGATCAAAAGCCAGCCGAGCCAGTGACAGATAAAGAGCCAATTCATCTTGAGTTTGGGAGCTGAGCTTCCCTATATTTAAGGAAGTCATTGGAGACTTTAGTTGTATAAATAAGGAGGCCTAGAGCCTCATTAGGATTTGAATTTTTGATGTAAAAGCACTAAGCATTTTTTGAGTTCAAGACTTGTGGAAGACATTGTTATGTATTTTTCTGATATGATAATGAGAATGAGCATTTCCTTGATCCAGCACTGAGTTGACTTAGAGGGATGAATATCTTGGGTTAGGGCCCAACCCTAGCAACAAAGGCTCCTCTTCTTGTATTTGTATGCTTAGTTGATTTCATAGATTAATGGTTGAATTGTTTTTAGCATCATCTCATTGCAAGTATTTGTGGATTTGATTAGTTGGCTTCCATTTGTGCATTGCTTTAGCAGTAGCTTAGGAAGATAAAAGAATATCAAAAATTTATTAGTCAGTGGATTTGGCCTCACTCCTTCCTTCAGGGACCATGGTTTGAGGAAAGAACTCCTATGCAACCCAAAAAGATAGAATTCTGATTTCTAATGGTAGGGTTTTCTGTTACTTAGGCAAGCATTTTACTAAATTTCAAGAATAGTATTTAATTGTCATTTCTGATATCTTCAGCCTTGCATTAGATCTCCTAAAGGTTTCACATTATTCTACAAGTTTTCCCATGCATGAAATAGGCAACTAGCTCACAAAATTATGTTTTCCTTAGTTAATTGAAAATATTTCCTGTTTAACATGATTCATGGATAAATGTTAGTGACTGATGCAATGCAGGAGTTTCAGTAGTGCAGAGGGATTATGTGAACAACAACCCTGTTAGGTTCCTATACCAATAGGTTTCATCTTTCATGATTGACAGTGGAAGGGATAAATATGTTCATCATTGCAGGTTGCAAAGGTTCCATATTTTGTGTACATACTATGAAAATTAAAAAATGAAAATAGGGTATGCCTTAAAAGAATAATCAAAATGGCAAGAAAATCAAATGGTCAAGAGAAAAGTGAAAATGAACCCCAAGCTAAAGACCAGGAAAGTGGCCAGTCAAAATGCCACTACTATCTTTTGGGCAGTATCATACTCTACAAACACTGCTGCTAATCATACTTGATGGATGGCCCAATAGTCTAAACTGGACCATGCCATGTTTAAATTGCTTGTTGCAGAATAGAGAATGTTTCCTGTCCAAACAGCTCAAGCTTGGCAGATGACTAGCTAGGTAGAGAAATGAAGGTGCCCAACTGCTTAATCTGGGTCCTTGGAAGAAATAAGGGTACATTTAGATAGGAGGGCAGTCAAAAGAAAAAGAGAACAATCAGGGTCTGCTAATTCAAGTGCACCCACTTCAAGTGAAGAAAACATGTTGGGATTACTAGGATGGGTAAGTAGTGCAAGGTTGCAGAAATGGAGGGCCATCACCAATTGGCTTATCAAGTGCAAAACTCATTCCATTCAGGATATGGGCATCAAAGTAGAGGGTGGAGGACAAAACATTAGAAGCATGTTTAATTTCCCCCTATTTCCCCCCAAACATCATTTACTAACATCCCCAAGGACCTTGAGATCTGCTCAAGTGTCCAGTTCCACTTCAGTTCATGACAAGCTACTGGGGCAAACCATGAAGTTTAATCAACAAAAGAAGCCACATTTTTTGTGTAAAAATATTTATTCTCATTTCATTTTTCTTCAATTCCTAAGTTTTACCTCTTAGAACTTAGTCTTTACCCCTTCACTCACCTCACAAAGTCATATTGACCACTGATGTATTATTTAGCTCCCTAACTACCCCCTTCCCTAATTCTATTAGGATCTATGAAAAAATTCCGAAAAAATATGTATAAATACCCTCCCCCTAGCACTATAGCTATATAACCCTTCCTTGGGAAATATTAACCCATCAGGGGTTAGTATTAGCCCCCTTTGACCCTAAAACTATGGTTTTTGTCAAAAAACTATGGTCAAAAATCAAAAAATCATAATCCGCGCCCTCATTAACCCCTTTACCCCTTTTTTTCCGCCCAAAATACATTTATTATAAGGTTTTTTAATTAAAACATTTTGTAAGTGGGCGCCAATTAACCCAAAAAAACCCAAATCGTAATGTTTATAACCCACCCCCGTGCGCGATTTATTTAAATCCATTAAATTAATGGGCGGGTCCCCCCTGCCTTAACGCGCCGTCGCATCAGAGTTGCCACCCATTGTTCGATCACCGACCCCGCTCATCCAACGGTGGGCGGTCATTTTCAAATGCAATATGCCCGACCTTTTGCGTCTGGGTGATTGGTGGTATTACCGCCGTACCCCCGCCACGCGTCGGCCTCCCGCGTTGTTCGGAGCCCCCCCCTGAAACTGCTTACCACCTTAGGGGCCTCTGGGAAAACCACTTACCGCCCATCCCCCGTGCTGATGTCACGCCCCCGTCAGCGTGACGTCACCCTGCCTTTTCGCCACCGTTCCTCCACGTCACATCCACGTCGTCTGTCCGCCCGTCCACCCTACCACTGTGTCACTGCCACCTGGCCACCCACGTCAGCTGCCACGTCACCCTGCCGTACCCGGGCCCATGATGACGTCAACATGACATCATCACCAAAAAGGCGCCAAAGGGCCAAAAATGCATAAAAAGACGCGAAATTACCGTTATTCGTCATTCTCATTCGTCGTTTCCGGAGCGCCTCTGCATGCAAAAACGTCGTTCAACGGTCGAAATCCAAAATTCACCCACCAAAGTTGCTGCCGCCTTCATCGTCGACACAAGTACCTACAACTAGTCCAGTTCGACGCCTCCTACACCATAAAAACCAGGTATTTTCCGCAGGCGGCCTTCTTTACCCGCATTTCTCCTATTGTTCTCCTAAATTCCTGTAAAAAAAACTCTGCTAAAGTCCCTCACTAATAAATTTTCCACTAAGAACACTTAAAAACCTGGTTAAACCCCTACACGACAAAACTCTGCAAGAAACCCGTGCCCTTTTGCAAATTCACCATAAAAGTAATCAGAGAAGCCGAGCTACCGGCTAAAAAACAAATACAACTGTTCCCTCATCCCTGTGATAACAAAATTCCCTTGAAAAACCAGCTAATTAGCTCAAACACACTCTGGTTCTTCAAACAGAGTGCCCCTCAGTTCATCAAAACCTGTAAGAGTTTCCTTATACTTTCAAGCTGCTCACTGCCAAACGAAATTTAGCAGGAATTCCTCAGCCTTTGCACCAATCCTAAAAATCAAGTAAAACATCCAGTTGAAATCAAACATGGCCACTCCATCTGGACTGGATGTATCTCCTGTGAATCCACCAAATAAAGAACTGGACGCTATGCCACTGGTAGACAGTGATTTCCTCATTGCAGATTTTGTGGCAGAGAGGAACCACTTACAGACCTTCTGCCAGCTAAGGAATAGTCACTTGGACAACAGTGACATGTATGGCATCTGGGAAACCAATCTGCCCACTTACTTCCTGCCATCTGTAAATGTTTTCCCTGAAGTCATTCACCTCTGTGCAGAAAACTATGACCAGAAGCTCAGAGCTGTAAAGTCTCCATCTGGGAACATCCTCTTCTACATAATACCAGACTCCATCAATCAAATGCTGAACTACAAGCAAACCCAACTGTTATACCCATTTTCCATTAAGTATTTCCTAGATGAGGGATCCAAGCTCTCTAGCACAGACATTGCTGCAGTGGCCAAGAATTTCATGAAGGCAGACTGCCACCCTTCTGGGCCACCTCCTTTTTCATATACAAATTTCAATGAGGTAGGCAAGCTGCTGGTGGACATGTTAACCTCTGTGCTGGGGTTCACCACAAATGAGCATGTTGATGAAACTGTGCTGGTCATGCTGTCTGCATATAGCCTTGAGAAACCCCCTGCTGTAAAGTACAATTATGCAAAGTATATTGCCAACAAGATGCATGACCAACTGTCAAGGCTGAATAGGGAGGCAATATTTAAGTATTCATCATACATCTATCACATGTTCATGTATTATCGGACAGATTGCTTCCAGTGCCCAATCAAGAAGCTAGACTCACAGGGTGAGAGGAGGTCTGTTATCTTCTAGTCTTCATTCTTCCACCAAGTCCAGAATTCTCCCTATTCATACTGTGAATTTATTGACCAATTTGTTTATCCAGTTACATGCCTCTTAAAGAGGACTCCTCCTATTAGATTGTCCAAAGATATGTAGAAAATCTTACAGCTATCCAGGAATTACAAAATAGGTGATTGGTATTTATACCAAAATCACACAGTTATTAGAATCTATGGTTGTGAGCTCTGTCCCTACAGGCTCCCAAAGTATGTGCCTATGAGGTTGTTTGCCCTGGAATACTATAGACAACTCATAAACTCCGAACTTACACACTTCCATAGTGCCAAGAAGAAAGCCAATCTAAAGTTCAGAGACTACCTAGGCCCATTCGTCATGAATAAGAAAGATGGTTGGCAAGAGGCTGATCAAATATTGGGGCAGCACCTCAAACTTAAAAGAAGCTTCTAGTGGGTCCCTTATGACCCTAAAGGTTTTATCAGTGCTAGGAGAGTCAAGTATAGGCTGCTAGCCTATAAACATTGCCCATACCCACAAATAGAACACTTTTCCAACCAAGATGAATGGGTACCTGAATCAATAGTAGAAGAATTGACTCCAGAAGAGAAAATGGAGCAGACTGTAAAAGATTTAGAAAAAACTCTTGACTTGGATTCTTGTCAACAGGTCCTGTTCAAACAACCAGTCCAAGTAGGAGAAGGCACTTCCACTGCTCCAACTGCATAGACTACCCAGCAAGCATCTGCAACCACCACTACAGCAAAAGGCAAAGAAATAATGGATGAGCAGCAAGAGACAGAGACAGGGCAGCGCAGCACCTCAAAAGATCAAACTCAAGGGCAAGCCCCTTTACAGAAAACTGGACCACCCCAAATCCCAGTTTTGCAAACTCCTCTCAATGAAGAGAGAGGAAAAAAGAGAGATAGAGAGGAGGTCACACCTCCAACTGGGTCAACACAGCAACCAGAAGCCAAGAGGCCAAGGATTGACCCTGAAACAGAGGAGGGAGATATCAGTGAGGAAAGGGCAGAAAGCCACAACAGAGAAAGGAAATCCAGCCAGCAGACTGCCACTAGCTCATTTTAGCTAGAACATGCCATGCAGCAAGGCACAGAGGTATCCTCCTCAAGGCAGCAAGGCAAGAAACCAGCTGGAATCAAAGGAGGTTTCATGGAGATCAAGGCACATAATGAATTGTTGAGAGTGCAACTCTATGATCAATTCTTGAAGGCAACTCCATCCAAAAAACAAAGATTGATGGCTGTCTATGATATCAAAGAGGAAAAAATGAATTATACTCATTTAAAGCCTAAAGTTCCACATCCCAAAACCTTTGTAGATTACTTTAGAACAAACTTGGAGGTCTTTTCTAAAGACATACACCCCATGGATCAGATAGAGCTGCACAAACAGACCGGGGAAATGCTGTATCCCACACTTGCAGATAGGGCCATGCTGGCCCATCAGTTAAAAGAAGCACTAAAGAACACAAATACACAGCTTGATTTGGAAAGGTTGTCTTCCTCTGCTAAGGACAACAGAATAAAGACTTTGGAAGACATAATCATTGATCTGGGACATGACCCAAAGGATCCAAAGGGTGTTAGGGCCCTTATGAAGAAAAAAGAGGATGACATTGTTGCACTAAGAAAATAGTCAAAATTGCCTCCAACCATTCACCCTCAAACAACAGAACTTGCATAAGAAAAGCAAGTGGATGATGCCATGGACCTGCTTCTAATGATGAATCAAATAATATTGCAAATGGAAGCAGAATTAGAGAAGGCATTGCAGGACAAGCAACGGGAATCAACCTCCCAGCCCCCTCAAACATCTACAACTCTTGGACCTGTCCCTCCTACACAAGCAGCAACAGCCCCTCCTGCCATTCCAGCACCAACAACAGCTACATCAGCAATAGGAGAAACAGCAGAAGCAACAACAGCAGCAGAATCCAGCATGAGTATGGAGGACTTGATGAAAGCTATCAAAGAGCTTGAAACTCAAGTGACAGAAATAAATGAAGCCAAGGATAGATTGGTCAAGCTAGAGACCAGCTATGATAAGTCCAAGATGACAGTGGTAGAGAAACAAAGAGAGATAAAGGCCTTGGAGGCCAAAGTAAAAAACTTTGGAAAAGGAATTGCTCCTAGGCAAGACCTTAGCAGAAATAAAGAGGATAATTTGGGCCAAAATTGGCCAATCAATCCAGGACCAATGGAGGTCAATCCAAGAAATATATGAGCAGGTTGAACTAATAAGCATGGCTCATGTGGAAATACAAAGAGCTAGAACAACACTGGGAATCATGCCTGAGCAGGCCAATAAAATGATACATTTCCTCAATAACCGCACTAGGGAGGAATTGGCAGCTCTAGAGATAAACAGCAGAACAGACACCATCCTGACAGCTAAGAAAGTGCTAACCCTGAGGAATTTCACTCAAACTCTGGAAAGAAAATGTCAGGAAATGAAAGCAGAAATTGATGAATTCAGGGCAAAAATGACAGTGTTACAGGATAAAGGACTGCCAAGCCTAGTGACTAGCACAGGACAGTTGCTGTCATATAATCAGTATATGACAAGGATCAAAAATTATGTTGAAAATCAAATAACAGCATCCAGCAGCTCCACAGAAGAAGCAGGGCCTCCCTTTGGGCAGTCTCTGTATGACAAGTTAGAAAATCTATTTTTTATTGAGCATGAGATAAAACATATGTTTGAAGTGCCTCCAAACTTCTACAGATATACAGAAGCAGATGAAACACTGGTGAAAATAAGGAGGCATCAGCTACCTCCAGCTGATTGGTGGCAGGCAATGCTGGAAATTCTGCCTAGATAATGCCACTATGTTATTCCTTTTTGAGAAAAATCAAGTCTCAGTCACGGTACAGGTCAACAGACAGATCAGTACGCAGGTATCACAGGAAGCATCCGTACAAGTGACTCACCAAAGCACCCATGCAGCAGGCTCAATTAACGCAGAATTAAAGACACAGCTACAGCTAACTTTCTTGAGCCATAAAGTCAAAAGTTGTCTAAGAGAAAGATAGCTGCCATCTCAACATTAAATTTTGTAGTTATTTCCTTCATTTACTTTTTTTAAGAGAGTTGGTGGTGCAATTTATTGCACAATAACTCACTATTGAGATATTTTGTATCCTATTTTGTATATATATCCCCTCAGAGAACGTATTGAGGGTCGGTTGTAGTGAAATCTTTTCTGAAGAGCTGTATTGTATATTTGAGACATTTTGATAATACAAATTGCTGGTGGAGTTCCTGGTTCCTATGCTGTCTGAAGGTGGAAATGAATGGCTCTGTTGTGCTACAGAATTCCTGTGTCATTTGCTCGAACAATAAGTTATTCTGAACTGTGTATGTGTTTTTCTGTGTATTCCATAATTCATATGTTTTCATGATCATAGCAAATAGAGAAAAAGAATAGCCTAGGATTTGTTTGAACACCCTATGCTCAATCTCTATTTCTAAATATGTTTTCTTCTGGATTAGCCATGGATATGAATTCTTAATTGCTCATGTCTACACTAATTCTATCATTGTGAATATTGTTTAAGAATTCTTAACTTCTCTTAAGCAATACTTTCATTTTTCCGTTGTTAGCATAGTGAAAGATTCTTAATTGCCTTTCACTCACTAATTCCATAACTTCATTTCATAAATCTAAAGAAATTGTTCCACAGATGCCTACCTGGCTCTGCAGCAACACTCTGCCTTCATAAACATTCTTCAGCAGCACACTACCTCAACTCCATTGCCCAATGGACCAAATTGTTCCATGATCTATATCTCAGCTCTGTTTGAATTCACCAACCCACCAAACTCAAACAAAACAGCACACCATAACTAGCCTAAAATCATCCACCAACAAAGCTAAATTATAAAGAGAGAGCCCTCTCTGGTTACAGGTAGGATAGGACCTGTAGCTAAAAGATTGGTCAGTGGTTACCTCGGCTGTATTCCCTTTAGGAAGCAGGGAACAACCTGAGTGTTAACATTAATGGCGACTCCACTGGGGGCCTTATGTCAAAATTACCAATTGAAAGGAAATAAGCTTCCTGTTTAAACGTTATCATAAGATACCAAGGAAAGAAAACTCAGAAGCTGGCTCCAAAGAAGAAATCTCGTTACACTAGGTCCAATCCTGACCCTAATCCCCCAGCTATCTTTGAAAACCCCAATTTAATCCACAAAATCTTAAAGAAGCAAGAGCAGCTAGGAGGGCTCTCAGATTCAGATACATAACCAATTCAGCAGAGCTATATTCCTACTCCTGTCAAAGCATCAGTTCACCCTCACACAACCCCTACTTATCCTAGTTCCTCATCCACTTCCCAAGGTAGTTTCCCCACTGCTCCATCCCCAACACACCTTACTCCTGTTATCCCTGTTGTTCTAGCTGTTCCACTCCTTCTTGTTGTCCCCTGTATCCCTGCAAATATGGCTAGATATGCTCCTTTACACCTGCCTGCAAATTCAGGGGCAATGCCCCAAGACTATCAAAGCAAAATTACTTACTTTGATGGTACTGGCACTTATACAGCCCAGCAACATACCAAGAGAATGCAGGACTATTTTGAGAACTATGAGATAGATGATGAAGATGTAAGAATGAAAATTTTTGTGCAAAGTTTGACAGGGTAGGTAAGGAACTGGTTTAGGTCTCTAGCTGCAAATTCTATACTCAATCCTGATGCCTTATACCTAAGTTTTTTAACAGATGGGAAAAGAAGAAAGACCCTCTACACATACTAACAGAGTATGATAACTTGAAAAGGGGTCCACAAGAAACAGTTCAAGATTACTGTGCTAGGTTCAACAATGTATATAACGCCATCCCTCAAAACTTGAGATCTCCACCTGATCTGGCCTTGATCAAATTCCCTGATGGATTTCACCCAGACATGGCATATCAATTAAGAGAAAGAGCACCTCCAAGTCTTGCAGACATGCAGAATATAGTTGTAAGTGTGGAGGCAAACCTGATTGCCAAGAGAACCAGAACAAAAAATGAGAGAAGAATAGCATTTAAAGAGGAACCCTCAACCTTTGACCAAAAGCTAGATGCAATCATGAAGGGTATGGAGAGGTTGGGAGATAGAGTTGAGACTATGGAGAGAAAGTCCTCTTGGGAAGGGTAAACAAGCAACACCACTAGCAATCCCAATTTTAGAAAAAACCAAAACCCAAATGCTGGGAGAACTAGTCTTGATCACGATATCAGACCTCCATTTCAACAAAACTATGCATAGGCCTCAACCACTAGTGAACAAATAGAAGATCCCCACATCAATCTAATGGGTTTGGACAGTGAACAACAAGTATTCTTAACACAATATGACCAACCAGCCCAAGAATACAAGCAATTCCAAGCAAAATATGGTGAGTCATTTGATTTCAGAGAAGGGTATGACACAGCAGTCTATGAAGTACACAAACAATACAAGTTAAGAAGTAGAACCATAGATGTACCTAAGAATACCAAACAAACAAACAACAAACTGCCCAAGAAATCCAATGATAAAGTTGTCTTAACAGAGTCCTCAGATAAAAAACCCCAAAGAGAGGTCACAGTGGAAGATGTATTTGATGTACAGCCTCCAATAAAAGCTAAACCTACACCTCTTCTTCCAACAGAAATCTTGGGCAGACCTCTAGAAAACAGAGGCAACCCAAGCATACCCCAAAACAGTGTACCTGATCAAGACATGGTCACCCAAAATTCAGCAGAAAAAGAAAAATTTGCTGCTCACAGTGTAAAAATTCAGATTGAAAAACCTTTCAATCTTGAAATGGAAATTGGTAAACTAAAAATAGCAATTCCTCTTTCAGAATTAGCCAAACATGAGGTCTTCAGACAACAAATTATTAGATCATTGCAAGTACCAGAGAATAGGGATGTAGTTAATATTCTAGATGACCAGCCAAAGCTGATTTTTGGCTCAGAAGTCAATGGAAAATCAGTGGATGGAGGGACTCCTCCATTCTATGTAAGCCTAAACATTCATGACAAAGTACTACACAATGCCATGTTTGACTCAGGGGCCTCTCATAACCTAATGCCCAAATCAGTAATGGAAAAACTTGAATTAGATATCACCAGACCCTATAAAGATTTGTTTTCATTTGATTCCATCCAGGTGAGATGTTTAGGCCTGATCAAAGACCTTTGTGTATCCCTAGTCCAATATCCAGCCAAAACAATTCTAATGGATGTAGTAGAAGCTGACATTCCACCCAAATATGGTATGCTCTTATCAAGATCATGGGGTGCCAAACTCCAAGGATCTCTACAACTAGACATGTCACATGCCACAATCTCGGTCTTTGGCCAGCCAAAGAGACTGTACCGAGAAACACTGATGAAATATGTGGTCAGCAGTCAGGAGAAGCCCCAAAACTTCCCAATCTAATCCATCCATTCAGACATGGACTCATTCATACCATACAATGCTGATATATGTCCCAAAACTGAGGTCAAGCTCCTAGAAACAACAGAAACCAGGCATATGAATGAACAATCCACATCTCCAGATCAAAGGATCACTGATGTAATCAAACCAACACAATCTGTTGATATATCACAGGAATCATCAAAACCAGACTAGTCCACTGAACAAGTCTGTAAATCCATGGAAACAAACATTGATCAAGAGACCATGTGGTATTTAGAATTTGATGGCTCAGTAAATAAGCTAGGAGCAGGAGCAGGGGTATGGATACACAATACTCAAAATGACCATGCTCTAGGTCATGCATATAGGCTTAACTTCAGATGTACAAATAACATGGCTGAATATGAGGCCCTTTTACTAGGTCTCAAACTGATTAAGAGTCTAGGAGTGACCAAAGTCTCCATATTGGGAGATTCAGACCTAATTATACAACAGATAAAGGGAACTTTTGTCACAAATGATCCCAGGTTAAGTTCTTATAGGTTAGCAGTGACAGATTTGCTCAACAACTTCCTGGAATATCAGCTCACCAAAATACCTAGGAACCACAATTTGCATGCTCACAGTTTGGCAACCTTTGCAAGCACCTGTAAACTTCCTTTTGGGCCTAACCACCAGTTCACTGCTGAGATTAAACACAGGCCTTATGTCCCAGACAATGTAGATAATTAGCAAGTATTTGAGAATGATACTCAGATAAACAATTTTTTAACCATGAAGGAGGAATTCTCAAACTTAAACATTGACACAAGCATTAGGGATGATCAACACCAAATAGATGAACTGAACAGAAGTATATCAGCTGAAACAGCAGATCTGATATTACATCCTACAACCTTTGACTCTGCCAATTTACAGAAACTAACAGTAACAGATCTTGATGAAATTAATGAAGAAGAAACTGAAGTAATTCAACTAAAGGATAATTTCTTGCCCACAGGTCTTACTCCTTTAGAAGACATTTTTGATTCAAATGATCTCCCTAAGAAACGAAAGATGCAACAAATCAATGCAGAAATAGAGGAGTGTAACATTGGGACCACTGAAAATCCTAAAATGGTCAAGCTCTCTAGAACCTTACCTCCTGATAAGAAATCAGAATATATTAAACTGTTCAAAGAGTTTCAGGATGTGTTTGCCTAGAGTTATGAGGACC
>APFE031747893.1:6658-24207 GCA_000404065.3 Pinus taeda
TGTGCCCCTATTGTCCCCATATTGTTATTACTGTGCCCCATAGAATCCCTCTATTGTTATTTTTGTGGCTTTATATTATTATTGTTAGGTCGACTAGGTTATATTGTGACTCCTTAGACTCTTATATATAGTAAGGAGGCTTTGTCGTTTGAATCATCCAATAATTGTTAATTTATGTAATGTAAAGGAGGTTACCCCCTCGAAGAGGCTGAATTCTAAGGCGTTGATCTATCTTTTCTATCTTTTTGTTGAGCTGGTTTCATAACACCTTGTGACTAGACATCATAATTACAGTGTGGAGGCTTTAAGGACAAGCCCACGAGAACCATTTATGAAGTGGGGTCACGAAGAGGTGTAATCCCCGGAAAACGGAATCTAGGATACTGGAGGCCATCCCATGCCTTGGTGTAAATTCTTCTAACTATCATTGGTTTATTCAAAATATACTGGTGTTTTATTTTGGTCATGACTAACCATTCATCATGTCTAGCCATAAATTGGTGCAGGACTGCATGTTCTAGAAATTGTAGGAGGTCTTTTGCAGTTTTACATGGATCATGAAAACATTTTACAATATTCTTCTCAAAACATACATCACACTGCATATGGTCGTAAGATTCATAAGAAACTGGGTCTATGGCTATTTTGTTTAATCCATAGTCTCTCCACCAGTCTTGCAACCATTCAACTTGCTGGTTTCTCTGCATACTCCTAGTTGATCCAAATTTGAGTTTTGTATAATGAATTTCATTCTTCCCGTCTACATTTAGAATCTCCCACCATAACTTCTTGTATCTTGCAAAATTATGAATGGCCAATGTGTATTCCTGGTTCTGTTTATGCAGAAAAATCTGTGATAGATTTTTTTCCTTTCTCCCTGTTCTGACCAAATAATTGAAATGTCATGGAAATCATTTTGTAATGATTCTTCTGCTTGATGCATTGCTACCATACTGCTGGTGTATACCATATCATGAATCCATCGAGCTCCTTTTGGAAAAACTCTCCTTTTAGGAACTAGATGCAAGATATCAATGTGTGGTTGTAGATCAGCCTCTAAAACCTTAGTATTTCTTAATTTCCATGTAGGTTTCCAACTATCTCTATATTCAACCCAAGTTTGGTCTTCTCTGATAGACCTCAAAGTTTCTTGTTGCTGATTTTGGTCCCATTCAGTAACAATTATCATAACTTGTTCTTAATGCTAGATGTATTCCCTGCTGAGAAAATTGGGTAAGCAATTCTCAACACCCTTAATGTGCTCAACTGTGAAATCAAAGTTGGCAAAAAGAGCTTGCCACCTGGCAAATTTAGCTTCTCCTGGTTTCTTTATATCCTTCATCAATATTTTTTTAAGAGATGAAGCGTTTGTTCTTAAGAGAAAGGGTTTGTTGACCAGATGAACTGCAAATTTATCTATACAATTCCACGCTGCTTTTACTTCTTTTTCAATGGTGGAATAGTTCTTTTTTGTAGGGTTCCAAGTGCCTGATACAAATTGCACTATTTGTTCTTCTCCATCCTTCTTTTGTTTAAGAATCCATCCCCATCCGATGTCACTCGCATCAGATTCAACAACTTTGTAAGCTTCATCATCAGAAATATGCAAAATATGGAGAGATCTAACCTTAGCATTTATGTTTCTGACTGCTTTAGTGTGTGCCTCAGTCCACGGTGAAGGATTCTTTCGAAGACTCTGGTTTAGTAAACTTCTGTCTTTTGCACAATCCTTGTAGAAGTTGCTAACATAATTTAAACATCCAAGGAATCTCTGGAGCTGTGTTTTGTCAATATTTATGTCTAGAAATTTGTCAAAAAATTCCAGAGCATGTTTTTGTAAAGATATTTGGCCATTAAATATGGTATGGCAAAGAAACTTGATGGAGGTTTGGAATACCTCAATCTTATTTTTACTGAGAAATAGACCATTTCTTTTTACTATCTATACAAAAGTCTAGATATGCTTAAAATGGTCTTGGAATTTTTTAAAAAAGATGAGTATATCATCTATATATACTATCAACCAGTTAGGGTTTGAATATAGAGTCCATTACCTTCTGAAATTTTGATGGTGCATGCTTCAACCCGAAAGGCATCATGTTCCATTCATAATGACCAGCTGGCACGCTGAAGGCAGTTTTGAACTTATCTATTTTAGCAATGGCAACTTGCCAAAACCCTGATTTTAAATCAAACTTTGAGAAGATTTTTGCGCCTGAAATTCTTCCTATGAGATCTTCTTTATGTGGAATTGGATATGTGTTATCTGCTAAGACAGAGTTTAGGGGCTTATAGTTTATTACCGGTCTTGGCGTTCCTCTGATTTGTTCGGCCCTTTTATTGACATAGAACCCATTACAATTCCATGGGATGTCATATTCTATGATCAGCTTTTTCTCCAACAGTTGTTTTATCTCCTTCTCACAGAGATCACTATATTCTTTGTTCATTGGAATGGCTCTGTTTTTGCAAGGCCTTCCTGTATATTCTGCCTTATAAGGCAGCTCAACTGAGTACTGCTTTTTGTGCCAAAAAGAATTTGGTTCTTCGGCGTAACATTCTTCTTCAATCCTTTTTCTGATCTTAGCAATCTTTTTCTGATTTACTGGATTTTTTAACTGTTCTAAAACTTGGATCGTGGAATTTAAATCCTTGAGGTCCATTAGCTTGGATTCAACTTTATCTAATTCTTTCATTGCCTAGACCATTGTGGATATTCTTGGATTTGAGATATAAGACATTTCAATCCTCTTGGGAAATCCTCTAAAAGTTGGGACAGTGATAAAATATCCTCCTCGATTTCCTTTTAGTCTGATCGATACATGTGGTTCTACTGTTGCCAGAAAAGCATTCTCTAAGATGCAATCCACTAGAATATCAACAACTGCAAATTTTAATTTTATACAATGCTACTCAAAACAAATTGAACCTTTGGGCACTTCAAATTTGAGGGTTTTATTATCCAAACCGATCACCTTCCTGTTTGCAGACACCCAGTATTTTGCGGGAATTACTTTGGTGTTGAGTATATTTACATCTGCACCAAACTATGTTAGTGTCGATATCTTCATCCCTCCATCAGTGATCAAAATTCTCTTGTTGCATTACATTTTAGGTGTCTCATCCGATCATCTGCATTCCATTAGGATCATGGATCATCTGATGGTAGTGGCATTTTATAATTTTTTTCCCTCGTGATCTTTACCTGCTCGCCCATTTTCAGGTCATTTATAGTCATTTTGTCTTTACATCTGCAAAAAATCATTTTTAGGTTTTAGGTCTCATTAGGTCTAGGGTTTGTCCATAAGGCCTTGTGAAAACTCAATAATGGTCAGTAGGTGCATGAGGAGGTCAAATAAAGTCTCAAAAACAATAATTTCAATAATCACATGCTCAGTGATTGATTTTTCCTCAAAACCCTGTTTTGAGAAAAAACAAAGTTTTTAATGTTTTATGTACAAATTTTATGTAATTTCATTTTTCTATATGTAATATTTTCAAGAGGCAGCCCTGGTCACCTTGCCAAGCCTCTGCAACTCCAGTTCCTACAAAAGGAACAAAATGCCAAAGTATTTAGTCCATCAAAGGAAAAAAGTAAGGCAAATTGCCCAAAACAAATTTTTTAAAAAGCAAGTGAAAAGATAAACATTAGTAAAGTGGGTTTTTACGAGTCAAAAATTAAAGCCACTACTATATAAAGCGTTTTCATGACAAAGGAGGCTCATTTGTGTCCAAAAGTGAAGGAGAGCAAGTACATTTGCATTTTCAAAGCCAAGAGAGCGATTTTCCATTCAAAACAGTGAAAGTTTGAAGCGCGGGCAAATGGGTCAAGGCGCGGTGCATCGAGCCAGCGCGGCGCACACAAAGCCCATTCCACGTTGTAATTTATAACTGGCGCGACACACCAGAGAGGCGCGGTGCACTTGTGAGGTGGCGTGGTACACTAGTCTACAAGGCCCGAAATCGTTCACATCTTCCTCCAAAGGCTCTCAAATTGTAAATTCCTCATTGCACAAGTAAGTTCCCACTTCCATATGCTCAATGCATGAGTTTGCTTTAGTGTTCATGGTGATTCAATAGGGAAAAATTTAAACCCTAGCTCTTTGCACTGTTTGGTGAAAAAACACTGCCTAGAGTTTACAAATTGTTGTTTTTGCTGCTAAATCCTACCCCTATCATTTTCACTCCCTCACTTCATTTTCTTCCTCCCTTTTCATTCATACTTACCCATTCCCTATTCCCCACATCCCTAAAACTACTAACCCTAATCCCTACCTTCACTTATCCCAAACCCTAATCAATAATCCTAAAACCATAAATATCATTCCCCAAACCCTTCTATTCCCCAAAAACCCTACCAACAGCATCCCCAATCCCTCATACACAGTCCCTCCACAGTGCTTATCATCAAACCCTTTCTTTTAGCAGCAAATACCCATTGACACTATAAAAGCTCTTCATACTCATCTAAGTAAAATCAAGCATTGGTAAACATGAAGTCAGATTCTTCTTATGACTGAAATGAGGAAATAGTCAATGACTCTTCCAAAGAAATTCATGCACGAAGGAGACCTCACAAGAGTGGAAAACATAACTGGGAGGAGTCTTCTTCACTTGCTGAGCTGTTGGCTCGTCCTCTTGCTGTCGCATGCTTCCAACATCAATCTTGTTACCAATTTTGTGAGATAGTGGAAAGAGTCAAATACCACCATGAGCTTGCCAAATTGTTTGTACTCCATTTTCACAATGGCCAAGTCAATTTGGCAGGTGTGACATTCACCTTGACACCTGAGACTACAGCTTAAGAAACCGGTATTCCGAATGTAGGTGAGCAGTGGAATAAGGGGAAGCTGGTAGACAGGGAACATTATGAGCCTTATATCAAGGTTGGTTTTCAGAGGCAGATTAGTAGAGTTTTCCCTTTCAGGTACCTTTAGGACACATATGCTCCATTGATGAAGCTCATAATTAAATATTTCAGCTGTGAAGGCAGATTTTCTCGCCTGTATGCCTACCACATCATATTATTAATGCATTTCACTGGGGTGAAGATGATGAACCTCCCCTATTTCATATGCCGGGATATCGAGAAAATGACCACATTAGTGCAAAGGAAGCCTCCTCATCAACAGTATAACAACATCTATCACTTTGCACTAATCAAAATTGTGGATTTGCATCAGCTCAGTTTACTGAATGTTTCATGGGAGGATTTCATTTCACATGAGGTCTTCACAAGTCCATAAGTGCCCCCATATGTTTTTCATGAGGCAGGAGAGCCTTCACATCAGCAAGAGGTGCATGAGACACAAACCACCATTGTGCCAGTATTTGTCACATACCAAAAGGGCACTAGGAGATTGTTTGCAACAGCAAAACGAGTACTATCTCCACCCGGGGTGGAAGAGGTCTCATTTCCTTTAACACCAAAGCAGGTACAGGACAAGGGTAAGCATCCATTACATGATGAGGGGCCTTCAGAAGGTCAAGAGAGAGATTTCATTCTCATTCAGGATGATGACACTGATTTGGGCCCCCCAAAGCTCAAAGCTCAAGGAGATCATTTAGGAGCAGCAAGATGACATTCATGATTTTTCTCTCAACTTGGAAAGAGCCAAGTGGATAATCAACTTTATGGAGAAAAGGAACAAACAGTTAGAGGATCAGCAAACCATCATGGAGCTCCAAAACATAAGAGAAAACCGGCACGCTGCCAAGAGGAGGAAAGTCAAGTTGACACCACTTGAACAAGAAATTGAAGCTAATCATGAATCTTGGCTTAAGAGGGAAAATATGCACTTGGAAAAGATGCTAGAGAAGGCCAACAAAGAGAAAATGATATTGAGGCACAAGGCCTACCACTACTTGGTGAGAAACAAGGTGTGCAAAGTAAAAATCAAGATTTTGAAGGCCAAGTTGAAGAAAACATTGAGGAAGAGAAAAGAGAAAGATAGAATCCAGATCTTAGCTGAGGCTTCCTTAGCCCAACACAACACTTAATGAAGGAAACTCACCCCAAATTTTAAGAAATTTGGGAAACTTTTTGCACATTTTGAATTTTTGGCCTAAAAAATAGGGTTTTCTCCTTGGTGCACCACGCCACCTGGCGTGCGCTTTTGCTAGGGACATCCTTTCGAGGAAAACTCAAAATTTTTGGATTCCTCATGGAAAAATATGAATGCTCTCACATGGCCAAGAAATTTTGACAAGTTTTGAGCTTCCAAAAGGGTCAAAAACACCTCAAAAATGACCTTTCTGCCCCTTTTTGGCCACACAGGAAGCAGTGTTGGGAGAACTCATTTTTGGAGGGCAAATTGGAGACAAAATTAAGAAATTCCACCTGTTCTGGAAAGTAGACAGACAAAATTTTCCAACAAGCCCACTTAGAGAAAATTTGGTGCACGGAAAGGCCTCCAAAATCAGCTCCAAAGTAGCATGGTGCACAGGGACAGGAGCGCGGCGCACTGGATGAAATTTTGTCATTTTGACCAAAAAACTCTGTTTTTCGCCTAGTTTTTTCTCAGTTTGAATTTTCTCTCTCTAATAGTCAAACTCATGATGTACTTTGATGTAACTTGATGGATTTTGATGTAAATATGCTAAAATTTCACTCATGGAGGTAGATTCATCATGAAAAGGTAGTTTGCCACTGAATGAATCAGTTTCCTAGTTTTTAGAGGCAAGTTGTTCCATTGCCTATTTTTCAATTCTTAGTTTATATCTTGTTGAAACAACTCCTAAACTCATGAATTCGACCCCTAAAGCCTAGCATGAGTTTTTTTTTGCCTATATCTAGTAGTTTTTCAGTCATTGGTAAAGGTTGGACCCTTGTGAAAGCTTTTGAGTAGCATTGTACATTCATCTTTGCAGTTTGGCAAAGAAATAGACCAGGGTTTGCAGCACTTTGTGGGATTCTTGTGGCAGCTTGATTTGGTATTTTTTTTCCTTCTGTAATTACAAGTTTACATGTGTTTATGTATGCCATCATCTCTCTCTGTTCATCTTAACTAAATGAAACAAGGATAAAGGTAGAATTCATTGATATCACAGTGCTCTACCTAGGGTTTGTTTAGTTATTTATGTTTTCAGCTGTTTGAAGAGGATCCCTGAGACTCTCATGCCCTCTCCAACTCCTCACCAGTCTTAAGACTCTCCATGTCATTCAATTTAAAGTACTAAAGCATTTGCCTACTTCGCCCCACAGAAACCTCTGCAAAACTGAGTCCATTCCCCGAACCCAAATCTGCCTTTCACTCTTGAGCCAGCAAAACATCATCAAATTCAATCAAACTCCTTTGAGAATATACCTAGCCTAAAATCAATCTTTACATTAGTCATCTCAAGCTTTATTAACAATATTATTTTGAGATTGACAAGGAGAGAGCCCTCTCCCGAACTGGTAGGGCTAGCTACCAGGTTAAGCGTGGTTTGATGTTACCCTAGATCCTGCCTTTCCAACCTGAGGTAGATTTAGGCCCTAACATATTGGCGACCATACTAGCGAAGAAAATATTATTTTTTTGTTAGTGTTCTTGCTTTATAAACTATAGACGGAGCCTGAAGTTATGCCAGGTAGCCTTCGAACTGCACTTGCTTTACGAGTGCATAAGTAGATAAAAGATGCTTCAGTCAATCTCTGGTTTAGTTTTATAAACTGAACATCTAACTTGCAAATTGTCCCAGTAAATGTAATAAAGTTCAGATTTGATTGTTGATGGTGGACAACGATCAGACAGTGAAAGGCTGAAATTATTCACCTCGCGACTCCAGTGTCAAAGAATCCTAAAGTTTAGAATTTTTATGGCAAATCTACTCTTCAAGAATCAGTAGCCTGAAGAATTTCTTGGTCAATTCATTGTTATCAAAATGGATTTGTTTGCTCAACGGTATGCTCCCATGAGCCGAGATCACATTCCAGGTTTCCCAAATAAAATTCCTAAGGTAGATTGGCAAAGGAATTTGCCTATATTTAAAGATAATAATAGGAATGATGTTGCTTTACACCTGGTTAGATTTCACATACATATTCGCAAGTTGAAGGTTGACTTTCCTGAAGACTACTTGATGAAGATATTCATGGCCACTTTAGAAGGTGAAGCCTGATCTTGGTATTAAAGTTTGCCGCCTGCTTGTATTGACTGTTTAAAGGATTTTCATGCCATGTTCTTTGAAAGGTATAAAGAATCTTATCGATCATTAAATTTAGTTCATAACTGTTGTAGCCATGTTCATAGTTTTATTGAAAATATTGAAAATTTTTATGAAGATGATGACTTCATGGACGATGAGACCATGGAGGCTCTGTACGAAAATCCATTTCAGCAACATAAAGAGAATTTAGAGGATACTCATCAAGATACTCAGGAAACTTTGCAGCAGGATTAAGAACTTAGTACAATGGAAAATGATGAAAGAGAAGGTTTTATTTCAGATCTGTCCATAGAAGAAGACAATATGCAAGAAAGTCAAGTTTCAATTTCAGAATGTGATAAAGTCAAGTCGGCTATTTCAGATCTAGCTTCAGATCGTGATGATCAAGACTACCTTATTCTGAATCTCATGAAGGAGAGCTCTGCTATTGAGATTATCTGGAATGAAGAAGACAGAGCTATTGATCCAAGCCTTCATGAGGAGGTAATCCAGTCATTTTATGAAAAACAAGATGAGACCTTTGTTCAAGTGAAAAATCTTCTTTTGATCATTCAATAGTAAATGATAATTTGATTGCAATGTCATATGAGGATGATCAACAATTTTTTCAAATTTCAGAAGACCAGGGAATTGAGGACTGTCATTCAGGTTTTTCATGTTTAGAAATGTTATTTCAAGAAGACAATACTTTCTTGAGCAAAAGGAAACAAAAAGTCTTATCTCTTCTGTCTGAAGATGAGATAGATCAACTCCTGAAAGGTCATGTTACAACTCAAGCTAATGCAGATCTGTAACATGCACATGGTTAAGAAGGTGTTGGTGGAACTTCTTCCTCTTTTGAAAATGATGACGGTTTTGAAATTAGATTTATAGATCAGCGAACAGATAACATTTTCTTTCATGAAAATGATAAGGCTGTCATGGTTGATAATCTTGAAGATTGTTTTCTGTTTAAGAATGACCTAGACCATGAAATCGAGGAATGTGAGTCTGAGACACACAGTATGCCAGAATTCAGGTCAGTTACTATCAATCAGCAACCAACTGTTCTTTCATATCAGAATAAATGGAGTACTTGTATTTTTGCTGCTAGATCTCAAGACAAGATAACGCTTCAGGATTATCAAGACCCCTTCGACATTCTTTTGCAAGCATTAGAGAAGATGAATGTTGCCTGGTTTGTTATCATAAGCCTTGGTTTCAGTGGTTATTGTGAGTTGCCTATAGGTACATCGTTCTACCTACTCGGGGAAAGTAAGTGCAGAATTTCAGTATGTAGCCATCTGCTGGATTGGTTACATTGGAAGGCCCACTTCACATGATTGTACATATTTCATCAGTAGGTTGGTGGTTGTCATCATGATTTGAAACCCTCAAATCTCGATAGGCTGCTACCATTAAAAAGCTTTCTAAGTTTTTGTTTCAATTAAGTGAGTCTTGTATCAGTTGTTTGAGCTAGTTTCAGCTTTTGAGAGTCTTGTTTCAGTTTTGAATTAGTCAATTCAACTATGAGTCTTGAGTCAAAGTTTCATAGTAATTGGTTTTTGGATGTTTTGAAGTTATTGACTCCATTGCCCAATGGATGAAGGCACTTGTCTGCTCTCCCAAAGATCTGTAGTTCTTGGCACCTCCAAGGAGCTACCATCCCCATTGGAGCCAATGTTAGTGTCGGTATCTTCATCTCTCCATCAATGATCAAAATTCTCTTGTTGCATTGCATTTTAGGTGTCTCATCCTATCATCTAAATTCCATTAGTATCATGGATCATTTGATGGTAGTGGCATTTTATAAAAATTTTCCTTCATGATCTTTACCTGCTTGCCCATTTTAAGGTCATTTACAGTCATTTTGTCTTTACATCTACAAAAAGTCATTTTTAGGTTTTAGGTCTCATTAGGTCTAGTGTTTGTCCATAAGGTCTTGTAAAAACTCAATAATGGTCAGCAGGCGCATGAGGAGGTCAAATAAAGTCTCAGAAGCAATAATTTCAATAATCACATGCTCAATAGTTGATATTTCCTCAAAACCCTGTTTTGAGGAAAAACAAAGTTTTTTATGTTTTATGTACAAATTTTATGTAATTTCATTTTTCTATATGTAATATTTTCAAGAGGCAGCCTTGGTCACCTTGCCAAGCCTCTACAACTCTAGTTCCTACAAAAGGAACAAAATGCCAAAGTATTTAATCCATCAAAGGCAAAAAGTAAGGCAAATTACTCAAAACAGAGTTTTGAAAAAGCAAGTGAAAAGATAAACATTGGCAAAGTGGGTTTTCCTAAGTGAAAAATTAAAGCCATTTCTATATAAAGTGTTTTCATGACAAAGGAGGTTCATTTGTGTCCAAAAGTGAAGGAGAGCAAGTACATTTGTGTTTTCAGAGCCAAGAGAGTGATTTTCCATTCAAAACAGTGAAATTTTGAAGTGCGGCACCCGTGGGTCAAGGTGCGACACACCGAGCCAGCATGGCACACAGAGAGCCCATTCCACGTTGTAATTTATAACTGGCGTGATGAACCAGAGAGGCGCAATGCACCTATGAGGTGGTGTTGTGCACTAGTCTACAAGGCCCGAAATCGTTCAAATCTTCCTCCAAAGGCTCTCAAATTGTAAATTCCTCATTGCACAAGTAAGTTCACACTCCCATATGCTCAATGCATGAGTTTGCTTCAATGTTCATGGTGATTCAATAGGGAAAAATTTAAACCCTAGCTCTTTGCACTGTTTGTTGCAAAAACATTTCCTAGAGTTTACAAATTGTTGTTTTTGCTACTAAATCCTACCCCTATCATTTTCATTCCTTCACTTCATTTTCTTCCTCCCTTTTCATTCATACTTACCCTTTCCCTATTCCCCACATCCCTAAAACTACTAACCCTAATCCCTAACTTCACTTATCTCAAACCCTAATCAACAATCCTAAAACCATAAATATCATTCCACAAACCCTTCTATTCCCCAAAAACCCTACTAGCAACATCCCCAATCCCTCATACATAGTCCCTCCACAGTCCTTGTCATCAAACCCTTTCTTTTAGTAGTAAATACCCATTGAGACTATAAAAGCTCTTCATACTCATCTAAGTAAAATCAAACATTTGCAAACATGGAGTCAGATTCTTCTTATGACAGAAATGAGGAAATAGTCAGTGACTCTTCCAGAGAAATTCATGCACTAAGGAGACCTCACAAGAGTGAAAAACATAACCAGGAGGAGCCTTCTTCACTTGTTGAGTTGTTGGCTTGTCCTCTTGCTGTCACATGCTTCCAACATCAATATTGTTACCAATTTTTTGAGATGGTGAAAAGAGTCAAATACCACCATGAGCTTGCCAAACTATTTGTACTCCATTTTCACAATGGCCAAGTCAATTTGGCAGGTGTGACATTCACCTTGACACCTGAGACTATAGCTCAAGCAACCGGTATTCTGAATGTAGGTGAGCAATGGAATAAGTGGCAGCTGGTAGACAGGGAATATTATGAGCCTTATATCAAGGTTGGTTTTCAGAGGTAGATTAGTAGAGTTTTCCCTTTCAAGTACCTTCAGGACACATATGCTCCATTGATGAAGCTCATAATTAAATATTTCAGTTGTGAAGGCAGATTTTCTCGCCTGTATGCCTACCAAATCAAATTATTAATGCATTTCACTAGGGTGAGGATGATGAACCTCCCCCATTTCATATGCCGAAATATCGAGAAAATGACCACATTAGTGCAAAGGAAGCCTCCTCATCAGCAGTATAACAACATCTATCACTTTGCACTAACCAAAATTGTGGTTTTGCATCAGCTCAATTTACTAAATGTTACATGGGAGGATTTCATTTCACATGAGGTCTTCACAGGTCCACAAGTGCCCCCATCAGTTTTTCATGAGGCAGGAGAGCCTTCACATCGGCAAGAGGTGCATGAGACACAAATCACCATTGTGCCAGTGTTTGTCCCATACCAAAAGGGCACTAGGAGATTGTTTAAAACAGCAAAACGAGTACTATCTCCACCCGGGGTGGAAGGGGTCTCATTTCCTTCAACACCAAAGCAGGTATAGGACAAGGGTAAGTAGTCATTACATGATGAGGGGCCTTCAGAAGGTCAAGAGAGAGATTTCATTCTCATTCAGGATGATGACACTGATTTGGGCCCCCAAAGTTCAAAGCTCAAGGAGATCATTCAGGAGCAACAAGATGACATTCATGATTTGTCTCTCAACCTGGAAAGAGCCAAGTGGATAATCAACTATCTGGAGCAAAGGAACAAACAGTTAGAGGATCATCAAGCCATCATGGAGCTCCAAAACATAAAAGAAAACCGGCAAGCTACCAAGAGGAGGAAAGTCAAGTTGACACCACTTGAACAAGAAATTGAAGTTGATCATGAATCTTGGCTTGAGAGGGAAAATATGCACTTGGGAAAGATGCTAGAGAAGGCCAACAAAGAGAAAATGATATTGAGGTACATGGCCTACCACTACTTGGCGAGAAACAAGGTGTGCAAATCAAGAATCAGGATTTTAAAGGCCAAGTTGAAGAAAGCATTGAGGAAGAGAAAAGAGCAAGATAGACTCCAAATCTTGGTTGAGGCTTCCTTAGTCTAACACAACACTTAATGAAAGAAACTCACCCCAAATTTCAAGAAATTTGGGAAAATTTTTGCAAATTTTGAATTTTTGGCCTAAAAAACAGTTTTTTCTCCTTGGTGCGTCGCGCCACCTGGCGCACTCTTTTGCTAGGGACCTCCTTTCGAGGAAAACTCAGCATTTTTGGATTCCTCATGGAAAAATATGAATGCTCTCACATGGCCAAGAAATTTTGACAAGTTTTGAGCTTCCAAAAGGGTCAAAAACACCTAAAAATTGACCTTTCTACCCCTTTTAGGCCACACAGGAAGCAGTGTTGGGAGAACTCATTTTTGGAGGGGAAAATAGAGACAAAATTAAGAAATTCCACCTGTTATAGAAAGTAGACAGATAGAACTTTCCAACAAGCCCACTTGGAGCAAATTTGGTGCACAGAAAGGCCTCCAAAATTAGCTCCAAAGTAGCGCAGCGCACAGGATGAAATCTTGTCATTTTGACCAAAAAACTCTGTTTTTCGCCTAGTTTTTTCTTAGTTTGACTTTTCTCTCGCTAATAGTAAAACTCATGATGTAATTTGATGTAACTTGATGGATTTTGATGTAAACATGATAAAATTTCACTCATGGAGGTAGATTCATCATGAAAAGGTAGTTTGCAACTGAATGAATCAGTTTCCTAGTTTTTAGAGGCAAGTTGTTCCACTGCTTATTTTTCAGTTCTCAGTTTAGATCTTGTTGAAACAACTCCTAAACTCATGAATTCAACCCTTAAAGCCTAGCATGAGTTGTTTTTTGCCTATATCTAGTAGTTTTTTAGTCATTGGTAAAGGTTGGACTCTTGTGAAAGCTTTTGAGCAGCATTGTACATTCATCTTTGCAATTTGGCAAAGGAATAGAGCAAGGTTTGCAGCACTTTGTGGGATTCTTGTGGCAACTTGATTTGGTATTGTTTTTCCTTCTGTAATTACAAGTTTACATGTGTTTATGTATGTCATCATCTCTCTCTGTTCATCCTAACTAAATGAAACAAGGATAAAGGTACAATTCATTGATATTGCAGTGCTCTACCTAGGGTTTGTTTAGTTATTTATGTTTTCAACTGTTTGAAGAGGATCCCTGAGACTCTCATGCCCTCTCCAACTCCTCACCAGTATTAAGACTCTCCATCTCATTCAATTTAAAGTACTTAACCATTTGCCTACCTTGCCCCACAAAAACCTCTGCAAAACTGAGTCCATTCCCCAGACCCAAATCTGCCTTTCACTTTTGAGCCAACAAAACATCATCACATTCAATCAAACTCTTCTGAGAATATACCTAGCCTAAAATCAGTCTTTACATTAGTCATCTCAAGCTTTATTGACAATATTCTTCTTAGATTGACAAGGAGAGAGCCCTCTCCCGAACTGGGAGGGTGAGCTACTAGGTTAAGCGTGGTTTGATGTTACCCCAGATCCTGTGTTTCTCAGCCTGAGGTAGATTTAGGCCCTAATAGAGTCTATAAGTGCAGTTAATGAAAACATTTCATTCTGTATACGTAAATTAATATGTACATGATGTTGTTGGTATTCTACAGCCAGGATTCTCATTTCTTGAAATCCTGCAGTGGGATCCTTCTTTCCTTCAATTATCTCAACATTTGGTCTATGACAGATTGGTGAATCATATTCATCAAATGGATTTGTAGTAATAGATTGCTTTCCTTTTTCTAATCTTTCAACTTGAAGTTTTAAAGTAGAGATTTCAGATTTAAGATTATGTATCTCTCTACTTACCTCCCCCAAGGTGAGTGAGCGAACCTTATCTTGCTACTTATGCCTTTGAAAAGACTTAGTGTTCCACTCATAGGAAGCATCTATGAATATAGGTTTCTTTGAAGATCCCTTATTGGAAGAATGAAGTTGATCCATAAAGGCATCTGTGAGACGATTTTTCATTTCTCCATATTCCATTTCACGAATTTGTGCCAATGTCTTCATCTCTTCTTCTTCTGATTGTGCCATAAGCACTTTTTCTTTGTGATGAATATGCAACATAACATCTTCTGAAGATTCACTGGAATAGTCAGAATCAAAATTAGTAGAATAATTACAACTACATTCATCTGAGTCTGAACAATTGTATGGTTGGGCATGAAGATTTAATTCTTCACATTCTTCATCTGATGCACTCTCAGAAAAAGAGCTAGTATAATCAACAGATGAATAAATAAGTTGTTGCTGCTGACCCTGTTCCCGGATCACTACATTTGGGCAGTGATCTGTTTTGTGACTTTTGGACCCACATTTCATACAAAGCATTGGGGTCTCTGTCTTGACTATTTTCTTCTACAGGTGTAGAGATTGTGATTTCTTACCTCTATTTTTCTTTGATTCTTCTCCTACCGAGCACTTATTGGAAGTGTGTCTAATTTTTCCACAAAGCCAACAAGTTAACTTGTTCCACTTTTCTTGTTTTGAGCTGTGCAAGTGGATGTCTGAAGGTTTATAATAGTGAGTTTTTGAAACATATTTGTAATAGCCCTTGCGAGGCTTGGGAGGTCTAGAAGAGACTCTCCTTGGTCTTTTGTGAAGTTTGGTTGTTTGTTTTCTTTCTTTCTTAGCTTTTCTCTTGGCTTTCCTTCTCTTGATTAATGGGTCATCTATGCTTAAGCCATACCTGCTACAAATAGATTTATTATCTGGAAATCTAGATAGTTTTTCAAGAGAGTTATTTACTTTAGAGCTAGTGCACAAACCAACCAAAGCTTTTGTAATAATTGAATAAATTTCTCCCCATGTATAAGATTCAAAAGGTAATTGAAAAACTTCTTGCAGATGTATATAATCTACAAATCTAGATGGGAGTGTTGCAAGATATACCTGTTTTCAAAGAAGGTTTCTAGAATCTTTTACCTCATATATTCGCTGCATCCAATCCCTGTGGAAATCTTCATACTAAGACATCTTATTACATTTTAAATTCATTAAGATAACTTCATGTTTATCTGCTATCTCAGTTTCTGAACCACACCAGTGTTGCAGAATCATGGAGGTTAAAGCTCCAATCATATTATTCTGTGTAGTTCCATCAGAATTGTGTATGATATCGCCTACTTCATCTTTAAGCAGCTCATCCTGTATCTTTTGTACCAAACTAGAGAGGATTCTATTTCCCACCATCTTAACAGTGTTCCAGTAAAGCATTGAATAATAGTTTTGCATGCTTCTATTTCATTTTTCCCTCTGAGACACATTAATTTATACTCAGTGAACATCATGTCAATCATCTGTCTAATTTGGCCAACACTGAGATTATCTATATTCCACTCTTTGTGGAAGTCAGGGAAAAATGTGTGGTCTTTTGGGAGCTTCCATTTGCTACTTAGATCTGGTGCAGGATATTTGTTGAATTGACTTTCTAAGGGCTCATAGATAGGAAAGATTTCTGCTTCTTTTTCCTCTTCTTTGAACAAGGATGCTAAGGAGATGTGTTCTGAAGACTCGGACTTATCTATTTGAGGAGATGCAATTTCTTTTAGAAATCGCTGGGGAACTCTGTCCACAGGTTTGATAGGGTCTTGGATCTTCACACTCCCTTTATGTAAAAAGGAGGCAAGAACTGGCTTGTCAATTTTGGACACAACCATTTTATCTACCTTCTCAACCAGTTCATTTATTAATCTTTTCGTAGACCCAAATTGGTCTACCATTTTCTCTTATACTTCTATTTTACTCAGAGATTCTCTAACATAACTTCTAACAACTGAGGATGAATACTGTATATCATTGAAAGACTTATTTACATCATTTATTGAAACTTGAACAATATTGAACTGTTCTTTGACTTCTGAGGATTTTGTTGTTTCAACCTCAAGTCCTTTTATCGCTGTATTGGTCCAGTTTAGTTGTTCACTGGCCTTTTGTACTCTTCCATCAATTCCTAGGGCATTTTCATCTTTTAAGACCAAAGGTATGGCCTTTGCAGTGCTTTGGCCTTTGCAGTGCTTTGGCCTTCTCCTAACATAATGCCCTAATAAGGAAGGAATGTGGACACTGTTTCAACTTTACTGCCATCTAGGGTTGACCAAGAATGTCGAGATGAAGTGGAGGCTGCAGTGCCAGTCATCATGACTTTTTCTGGTTGTCTAATGCTTTTCCATGAATAAAATGATATCCATGAATTTGTATCATCCATGTATTTCTTCCAATCTTAAGACAATTTATTTTTTTCTTCAACAAAATGACTTTGGCCAAAACATTCGGCCTCAGGATGGGTAAATAAGTCCCAATTCAAAATTGCTTTCATCCATTGGGTGCTTATTTTATGTCTTGGACATCCATCCATTAAAGTAAAAAAAATTTGCATCTCCATTACACTGGGCTTTTTACAGTCATCTGGGATTGGACAGTCATCTGGGATTGGACCAAACCTTGATTAAGGGATTGGGCCATTTGCTTGCTCTAGATAACCTAGTCCATATCTTGACTTTACTGGCCTCATCATGCTGAAAATTTTTGTTAACCTTAGATTTTCATTTTCCAAAGTAGTTATCTCATGCATAATTAAGACAGGTTCAGAGTCATGAGGAAAAATGCTTTGAACAAATCATTTCATAAAGCACGCAAATTTATTTGTAAGAAAATAAATAATCATTATTTTTAATAAAACTTTTTAAAATTAATTATTTTTTTTTTCTAAAATATTCTTTATAAAAAATATACATGTTTACATACTCAGGCTGTTCTCAAACAAGACTTGAGGTCTATCTTGACCATCTTCGACAAATCCCTAATTTCATCGCTTGTGCAATAGCCATGTTCTGCAACTACTTTGCTTC
>APFE031747901.1:0-14359 GCA_000404065.3 Pinus taeda
TATTATTTCCAACAGTGTTTTCCATTGCTTGTTAAATAAACAATGATGTTTTTGCCTTTTATCGGTAGCTGGGGTATTGATTTTTTTATGATGTAAACTTGACCAAAGAGTGTGTCTTATAAAATCTTGGCAAGTATGGGGATGTTTGGGTCATGGTTGGTCATGTAATTGAGCATTTAATTTTCAAATATGTACTACAAGTTTGTAGAGGATGCAGATGCCACCTCATCACTTATGGCTTTGAAGAACAAGGGTGAAGGATAAGGAAGGGTGACCTGACATGACACTTGTGGTGCAGACAATGTAACACAAAAATTTCGGATTATGTTCATGGTTTTGGAGGACCAAAATTTCCTCAGTGAAGATGAATGATCTAGGTGGCTCCATAAATGCTCTAGATTTAGAAGTGGCTTCAGAATAGCTCAAAAATAAAAGACCGCTGATTGAAGTGAAACTAGGAATAGATCATATCGCTCTCCACCTTGATTCCAACAGTACAATTAGAACTCAAATCTAAGTTCGTATGATTAAGTTATAGGTTGTCAAATTTGAGGTCAAACTTGGCCAAGTGGTAGTCTTGACGAGGCAACAATTTGGTAGAATCCTAGTGCATGGAATTTGGCCACCGGAACGGGAAAATTTGTTGCCTACTTAATTTTTCCAGTGAACCTTAAAGAAAAATGGATTAATTTTAAATGGTTGGTTATATATAAAAAATATTAATTTTGGGGTGGCAGGTCTCCACCCCCAACAACACGGTTATTAATTGTTAATGGTGGTTAGGCCACCTCAAACAGACCCACCTGATTGTCCGTCGATAACCCCATATATATTACCAAACAAATATTATTATTCAATGACTGCCATATTCATACCATATAATGGATGGCATATATTAACCGTTAAAGACATTCCTCAAATGTTTAGGTGGGTTTCAAACCCACCTGGCTTAAGAGTTGGTTGGTCCGCCATAACACATTACAAACCACGTACCAAATATGCCTTGGTCAAAACCACATTATAAACCACCATATTTAGTGACCCAAACCACATATCATGTTACAATGCTATATATGTCAGAACTGGCAAGGTTTGAACTTGTCCGACCTGATGGGTTGGCCCGCCACTTGGGAAATTCCACAACCATATGGCGCACAAAATCCAAACACAACACACCTAAAAGACTCCAACAAATTTTGACCAACCATATAACGTGACAAAATTAACGAAACCATCGTCATTTGCAATGGTTATCATAAACTGTGCCTCAAAAACCATTTCATTATCCACCACACCAAAAAAAATGTATTCCAAAGTTGGTCAGGCGGGGGTTGGAACTCTGACCTCCCCCACCAAACTTAGCACCTTTTCCAACCGGCCAAGCAACCATATTGTAATATCTGCACATTTTAAATATATGTAAATTGAGTTTCCCATTCAAATAGGAGGCACAGAGGTGGAGGAGCAGTGGAACCAGGAGCAACTTGCATAGTAAAACACTGAGTGGGGGAATCCACGAGATGCCAAAAAGATTCCCTTAGAGGGCCAGAGGTGCAAGTGTCAGAATGTGACAAGCTTATAGTAAATTTTTCACTTTTTCTCATTAGGAGTCCAATGGTGTGGTTTGTTTCCCCATTTGAGCAATGAAAATTCAGTAAGCCAGCATCAACGAATCTTGGTGGAATATTGAGGAATCTAAAAGATTTCCTTAGAGGCCAAATTTTATAGAGAAAAAATGATACCAAATTTACAATCATTTTTCACATAATTTCGTAAGGAGTGTAGTGGTGTGCTCATAATTTTCATCCGAGCAATGAATTTTCAGCCATTTTCTGGAAGGAATCTTTGGGGGAATCTTCTTCGAGATACCTGAGGGTCCAGAATTTGACGGTGTGAGAAAGGGGCAAAGTTTATAGTCATTTGACATGATTTCTCACCATGAGTTTAGTGGTGCAATCCATTTCAACAATTGAGCTTTTCTTCTTTTGATCATCCCTGAAAATGGAGGTATATGATGCAATTATGTGATGTCTTTCTTCTGATTTGTTGAGATGATGTTTTGTTGTCAACATCCTTGTTATCATTATGATGAAAGGATGCTTGTATGCCACATCATGTGAGAATGTATTAGTTTGTCATGCTGAAGAAAGGCCCATTTGAGTTAGTGTTCCTATAGGAGGACGTCTCATGGAGAGACATGTCACTCTCATTGAGGGTATTTATCCTTGTAATGACAAAGAATGTACTGTGTACTCATCATCATCTTGCAACATTTAATGGAGTGGCCTCCCCGCTCTTGACACCGGGCCCGGAGACATAATCCACACTGGGTGAAATCTATTATTAATGTGTTTGTGTCCTATGATTTGATGGTTGTCTTTATGTTTCATCTTATTTATAGTATGCACATGTGCATTTTCATACTCTTTCATATGAAATTCTACTAGCATCCCATAAGTAAAATATCTTATATAATTCTAGTAACTAAAGAGATCCAGTTCATTTTGTAAAGCAAGTTATTTGCATGATAACTTCACAAGAGTCCCACCAAATATCTGGTGAAGCATAATTTTTCCTTTGGGGAAAAGAAATACATTAAGAAAGAGGACATAATAGGGTTATTTGAGTTTATGGGTTTCAAGGTAAACCACTATTTCTTCCAAGAAATTTTATGGACAAGTATTTTGTTGTTCAAGTCTGTAGGAATACTAGGATTGGCAAGTTGAATTTGAACAGTAAAAGAAGAAACACTTTATTTCTTTTCCATATACCATTGGACAAGTAATAGTTAAGAATGGAACCCAACTTCTAGATTTTACAAAGTCTTTGCATTGTTTTAATTTAGAAGAAGTTGGAAGTTGGAGAGAGGTTGATCTAGAAGGCATATTTATCACACATCTAGGTGTCATTAAATTTGCAAGGTTGTAGACAAAAGTTTCAAATGAAAGCAAAAAGAGTCACAACGATGTAACTGATAATCAAGAAGTAGCAATGATTGTTAGGGAAGTTGCTGAAGCAACAAGTATCAACATTGA
The DNA here is from genome assembly GCA_000404065.3 of Pinus taeda. Taxonomy (NCBI): domain Eukaryota; kingdom Viridiplantae; phylum Streptophyta; class Pinopsida; order Pinales; family Pinaceae; genus Pinus; species Pinus taeda. The sequence continues at coordinate 3,036 of APFE031747901.1, forward strand.
AACAAAGTGGAAACATTAAGGCAAAAAGCCTACATAAACTTTTGTTTGTACATACAAAGCTACTCTAGCTTCATAATCAAGTGAAAGAAAACGAAAAGATAATGAAGTTGTGAAATTAATTCATGATCGACTATCAATTGCCAGAGATGACAAGGAGTCTCATCGAGCATTAACTCCAACCAAAATGCATATGAATGAATTGGAAAAACACAAAAGTACTTTGCAGACAATAAGCAATCAAGAAGCTATGAACAGGGAAATTGAAACGCCACTACCTGATTGGGTCAATATTGCTTTGAATGAAGATAATAAAATAATAGATAAAAATTTCAAAGATATTCCTATTTTTGATGATCACTTTTCCACTTTTCAAGATGAAAACTATAACAAGGATGATAAAATAGTGAAAATTGAAAAATTAAGGACAAATACTAAAAACGCTATTGATAAAGTAGAAATGAATGTTCATATGTCTAGAATTGTAGCCACGGGTGTTTTGACATTCCATGAAGCTACTAGGAATGTGATTGCTTTATCTATTGAGCAATGGGAAGGAGAGAACCTGGTACTGAAAGAAACAATAAAAAAGTTGGAAAATGCATTAAATTTGGGTCCTTTTTTGAAGACTCCAATCACAATAGAGACTGAGTGACCTGCAATTCCAACTACTGGCATATCTCATGGATCTATCAAATGCCATATTGTCACTAATATAGGCTAGAGGTTAAAAATCATTGAACATGTGTGGAAGGAAATTTCTGTAATGCTACGATTAGCACATAAAATCAACTCATTTCTCAATTTGGTGAGAAATAATATTAATGAATACATACATTTCGTTGACAATGACTTGCTTAATTTTAGTGAAAGGATTTAATTCATATATGATCTAGACAAAAAATATAGACAACTTCCAAATGCTAATAGAATGAGGAAAATCAAAGTTGGATGGTCTAAAAAAATTAGTACACTTGAAAACATTATTTTTAGAATGTGAGCACATAAATAATAGGAGAAGTGATGTATTTCTTAACATGATGCAAATTGTTCAAGATCTAGAGGACCAATGCGTCATATATAATTATGAATTGATTATAAGAGATACAACAACATTTGAATTGGATGAGATAAAACAACCAATGGAAAAATGATTCGATGATATAACTAATTTGACTTCACAAGAAATTAGCAAATGATTTTACAAGACATTTTTGGTAACTTCTCAATTACAAGAAGAGGGAATGGAGATAAAAAAACAATTATTCAATCAACATAGGAGGATAGACATTACAATGGGGCCAATGAAAGAATTCATTGAAGCTAAGTTCAAGACATTGGTTCAATGGGCCTTGCATCTAAAACAAAATTGATAGTGAAACAATTAGCATATATGCTTTCACAAATTGTATCTATCCTTAAATATCTGCATATTCATTTTCTCTTTACTAGTATTCAATCATTGGGATTTGTTGATTTTACTAATGTCAGATACTCTAGTGACTGAATGCAATTTCTTGTTTTCATTTTCAGTTCCCTCTTAACAAGTTATGGTTCACACATTTTATTTTCTTGGCAGTAGGAGCAGGTAGTTAAAGAGAAGATGCTAGAATAACACAGTGAATGAGCCAACGAACTGACCCATTAAGCATTTTCACTACTGCTATAAGTGATTCCCAATAAGAATTAGAATTATTAATGCTTTTCATATGATATTCTATACATTTCTATTCTATTTATTGATTTTAATTATAGCTATGGTGATTGGAATTTGAAACTTAGTACAATTCTCGTTACTGTGATTTTATTGCTTAACGTCACAGACTTATGCTTTGAGCATTTGTATTATGTCATTGATACATATATGCCAACAACATGAAACATGAAAAATAATTTTGATTACTATGAAGCATGAATAATGTTCATTGTGATCATATTTTAAAATTTGTCTCGAGTACGATACTCTAGAAAGGGATTTTATTACACTTTCCTCATATCTCCCTATTGTTCATAATGGAAGTTTTTTGTTTTATTTCGAAATGAAATTGATATATCAATTTTATGCAATTTCAATTTCAATTTGTTTTGTGTAGCACTATGCAATCTTTAATGAATTAGTTAGCAGTTGATATTTTTGCAAACAAATTTCCTTATGCGGGGAAGAATTCATTATGTTGGGAGATTTCATTGTGCGAGGAGAATTCATAAAAAAATAACCAAATATTCTACGACACAAATTTCTTTCTGCACATTCTACCATAATAATGCATTGCACATAGTGAAATATTTGTAGAAAGAAGTTTTCAGTCACTCCGCACTCCATACAGTGAAAACATTGGTTGTCCCATTGCATAATTTAAGATTCTGAATTTTCACATAAAAGCCATATGCGAAGGGAAGAAAGGGCACAAGAATGCTTTGCATAATAAAACTTTTGACTCTACTTTTGCACTCTGTACTAGACTTGTACTAAAATTAGGCTATTAGTAAGAAAACATGAACATTAGACTATTAATAAACATCAACATTATATGTGTTGCGGTCTCAAATTTTAATGAACCTTCCCATTACGTCAATTAAGTCAATTAGTAATAGTTTATACCTTAATATTGATATTTTAATGCTTTAAAAATCACAATGAAAACTTCAAAGCTTTGCATTTCTGCTAATTTTGAAAATATATGTTAATATTAATATTTCAATGCTTTGAAAATCATGATTCTAGATTTAATATTTTAATGCTTCGAAATAATGCCAAGTCAGACAAATTACCAAGTGATAATAATTTTTTAACAAAGTAAAGTTAACTTATTACCTCCGGGAGAGTAGTGATCGATCATACTAACCAATAATGTTTTAATCATAACTCCTTTGTTTTTTGTCTAATTTGATTGATTCCAATATCCAAATGAAATATAATTAAAAGGTATATCATTAATAAAAATAGGTTTTAAAAATTCCATGATATGATATGTCAAATGTACTTAGAACAACCTGCATAACATAGTCATTTTCGATTTCCCAACTTAGACCAAGAATGGATATTTTAAGCATAATTTTTTGGTTGATGATGGATTCAAATGATTCAAATTGGAGATTAAATTATATTTATTTATTTATATCCAATATAAACAGGTTTTTAATACAAGAATAATTGATGGATCAAATACGCAAGTGAACAGTTGGAAAAACGAAGTTTTAAAAGTGCATATTTACAATAGACAGTCAATATTTTGGTCATAACTTCCTCATACGGTATCAGAATTGAGTGATTCAAATTTATTTGTAAACTATATTCATAGGGTAATATACTATAGAAACAAGTTTTAAAAATATAGTCATTTAGGCCTCCAAAAATGGACTGTCCCAACTCTTTTCCTGAGCTGCCTACTAGACACCTTGTCAATGTTTTGGTTATAACTTTCTCGTTTCAAATCCAAATAGAGTGATTCAAATTGGGTTGGAAATTAGACATCAGGGGATACTTAGGATATAAATATTTTTTTAAAATATTCCCTTTTGGTACCTCAAAACGTGATCATCCCGACTATGTTTGCAGAACTTTCATCAAGCCAGCAAGCCAAAAAATATGACATTCAAGAATTTTTTCCAAATTGTCGATCAAAATGGACATGAGTATTTGTATAAATATTATTTTCTATATAAAATGTCTACATACACAAATAAATTCAAACATCTATCACCAATATTAATTTTCACAGAGTGGTGCATCAAAAACAACTATTTTTACATATAAAGAAATTTATTTATTTATGTACATGTTTATTTTATTTGCTACACTAACCTACTCTATTTGAAAAATAAAATATGCTTACGTATAAGAGTACTTCTAGTGCAGCCATTTTTGAAATAAGGCCTCAAGTATGTACATACCGAAATTTGAAAAATGCATGTTAATAAATAGTAGGGTATGAGAAGCAAACTTCCCTCGAAAAGATGGTGTAAAAAATTGTTCAAGTACAGAGTGATGCTACAAATAAATGATGGAGTGAATCCAATCTTCAATATATGAAGTTCTTGAGTTTTTAAAACAGCTTATTGATGAAAACTAGAAGAAACCTCATTTTATTCCATAACTTCTATAATTTTTGGATTTGAAACATTCCCAATCTCAATATAAGTTTCCTGCAATGGTGCATGTGAGATAGAATGGGTGGGAAGGGTAGGTAAATTTTGCATCTCAACATTGTAAGCATGTTGACTTGTTTATTATGGTGAGGGTTTGGAATGAGTTGAGTAGAAATTGTGTAGGGCATGGAGCATTTTGATGATGTAGTTGATTGAGTTGTGTGGATGGTTTTGATAGACAAGCAAGATGTTGTTGAAAATTTGGAAAAGAATATGGATGATGTGTTTGTACTACAAGATGTGGGAAAGTATCCATGTAATCATCAGATGAACCATTCCAAACTTGTAGACAAGATTGGTGGGGGTTATATTGAGATTGACTTGGCTGCCTTGACACAAGAGTATTCCATAATGGATTATGCAAGTAAGAAAATGGAGAGGAAGTGTTTTGAACCATAAATGTAAACCACGATTTCCATGGTTGTGAAATTGTAGCAACTTCTCCATATTTTTGATATGATGCTTCCATCATAGATAAGAAAGAACACTTATCTATGGGATGCTCCTTTTGGAAATGGGAGAAAAACACTTCTTCAATTTCTTGATTTTTCTGAACCTGCATAACAGCCAATTGTGAATTTATAGAGCTAATAAAATCATATTTAAAATTTTCAATAAAACATTGATTTCATCTCTTATGTCTCATGTTCTTGTAGCATATTTGGAAAAGAAAGAATAAACTTTTCTAGAATTCTGACCAGCCTTGGAGATTCCACTTGAATACCATATGCAGAATTCACAAACATCATCATATGATAACTGAAAAAAATCACCTTTTCCCATTAGATTTAATAGTTCTAAAAATTCATCTTCGATTCCTTTAAGAAAGAGTGTTTTTAAGATCTCTTTTTTCAAATGCTTATGCTTTGATTTTTGAAAGTTGTATTCAAAATCGCTCTACATAGTCCTCCAAGCTTTCATATTTCCCTTATATCATACTGAGAATATCTTCACTAGCCTTGCAATATCTTGGTACTTCTTCAAGAATACATTCTTCATGTCCTCCCATGTTTGGATGCAGTTCCCACCAAGGCTGATGAACCATTAGAGAGCTACTCCTTTTAGAGTAAGAGGAAATGCTTTCAACCTTTGATCATTAGTACAATAATCATATCCTCTACAAAGTACTTCAAACTACAATAAGAATGTATCTGGGTCTTCGTTTGCCAAAACATGAAATTTGGTAGAGAAGATGGGGGAATTATGTGCATTTCTATCACTCCTCCTAGATCTTTGATAGGGAATTCAAAAATAGCAATGTGAGCCATTTCTTACCATAATAGAATATTTTATTCATGTTTTTCTTTCAGGCTCCTCCTTTGAATCTCCTGTCAATTGGTTAGTGGAATGGGTGATGTTTACATCACCACTTAAGTGAAATGATAAAAAAATCCAAGTTCCTAACTCTAATTTTCCTACTTTTAATCATGCATGGCATATGAATCAAGCCTAACTACTGAGGGTAGATCCATCACTAGTTCCACAGGATGTGTGAGTAGCTTCTTAGCCTCCATCTTCGATATCCAGCTCTCATGAAGTCAGGTATGACTCTACAACCATATATTAGTGTGGTAGTGAAATTTGACTATCTCCCTGGCAACGACGCCAAAATGTTGGGGAAAATTAATTGCCTAATAAAAATAACTAATCACTTGAACATTAATTATCAACCCAAGGAGCATATTTTTATTTCAAGGCAATTGGAAAAATATATGCATAACACATACCAACAACTAACATTGGTTCTATATGATTCTGTTCTATACTATCAAGCTCATTCAACAGGAAATAAAACTAAAATTAAAAAGAAGAAAGTAAATGACAGGAAAAAAGAATTATGCTAATCACACAAATTGAATCATTGCTAGATTAAACCACACATTGTTGAATTGAAAATTTAATTTGTTGTAGCCAACATAATTCAAATCCTAATCTAGAGTAGTAAATTAAATGAAATCTATAAATTGGATGAAATAAAAAAATCTGGAAAACACAACAAACAACAACTTAGTTAAAATAAAGGGGATCTACTATGACAATTGGAATTCAAATTAAAAAAACATATAACTACACTAATTTATATGTTCAAGGTAGCACCCCCTCCAAGGTAGTGGGTGGGCCCAACTACCCAAGGCTCAGTTCTTCCCTGAGAAATAATTCATATCAGATTACAAGTAATAGATGTAGAACTCCGTGGATAACTTCCTTCATTAAAATATATGAGCGAAATAATTACAACATAATGAAGCTCTTAGCTTTGCCTCAAATTCAATAATTGTTCATCTACCATCTCTCATCTCTTATCTCTTCTCCTACATCCTATGTAATAATTGTCCATCTCTTATCTCTTAATCATCCCCCCTTCTTTGATCTTTGTTTTCATTTAAATACATAGAGAGCGAAGGGAAGTTACAACAAAGTTGATTATAAAATGATTTCCATTACAAATTTGGATTGATTACATATTCTCAATAAACAAGATCATATATGAAAGATCTTCCCATTATCATTCAGCAGGAACAAGTCAAATCTGGTATTGCAATTGGAAGAATTTGGAAAACGGCCGCAACAACAAATCTAAGAAAATACATCTTTGAAGAACCTTGTGTTTCTCTTAATCCGGATGGAATTTTAAAAAACCACTCATCAAGAAACTAATTTGGTCCATTCTGCACAAAACCCATTTCTCGGATTTTCATGACTCATCTTCATTTGCCTGAGACGTCCAACACAAAATTGTCACTTGTTAGCCCAATGAATTTCTAAGTTGGAATATTTGATTATGATCTGGAAATCAAATTTGCAATTTGGAAAAGATCTCGGAAGCTAAAATATTGAGTGATGTTATAAGAATTCATTAATAAACCATCATTGGAAAAATAATGCATAATAATCTTCAATATATTAAAAATAAATGAAAAAAATTGTATTTATCCATAAGAGCATAAATAATTATAAAACAAAATTATATGATAAATTATGATAAATGACGTGCGAAAGAATGGTAGAAATGGATGAAATAGATGTTAAAATGTGATAATAATAATGAAAAATTAGTGGCCCAACAGTTCATTGATTTATAAAATGTGTCTTTTAAACTAAATTGACTTCTTTAAGCATTTTCTACTATCAAACAGAGAATTGATACAACAAACAACCAACACTCATTTGAAGAGAATGGAATAAATCTTGCATTTGTTAATGAGTAGATTGATGCAAATAGACAATTTGTCACATCTGGTGTGTTTCTTGATAATGATCAACTTCCTTCCATGTTTGACAATTTGGAACAATCTACTCGAAATGTGGGTTGGGTTGTCCCAAGTAGGAACTACATAGTCAACTTTGTCAATCCTCCTAATTTTTTTCGTACTGTCTCTTTTGGATCGGTACAGGTAGTTAAATCTTTTTCCCTGTTTCCTGATTTTTGTTGTTGTTAGAAAAATATTTATTGTGGAGAAATTTTTTTCCTCTTCTCTTTCTTATCACAGAATGTATTGTTGGTAGATGTTGGTAACCATGTATGTTTGATATTAGAACAACCTGCATTGTCAGTTGGATTGCAACATTGTGGGTTTCCCTCTTGAGTTGAAGCAAATTTTGAAGTTGTTGGTCTTAAAAATCGTGAGTGTCGGAAATATAGTTTAATGGGAAATATAGTTTGTTGAAATATTCATTTCGTTGCATTGTTTTTGTCATAGTATTTCTCCATTTTTGTGAGGTTTTCCTCACATTAACTGTAGTTTTCGTGCATTATTTTTACATAGTAGACGTTGAAAGAAGTGAGTATCATTGGTGGTTTGGACATGATGGAATAATTGCTTTAGTGGAAGGTAGAGGAAATGAAGGTCATGGATAAGTGCTTGGCTCTTATCTATTTGCTGATAGTAACATGCTTCCTAGGATGGTTGACAATTAACAAAAATGTACTAGGGATGTTGGGCCTAGTGTCTCTCAATGTGTCTTTCCTTCATATTGTGTGCACTAGAGAGAAAGGTTACAGAGTTGTGGTGTTACTCCTGTGTAGGTGGTTTGTGTTTGTACTTTTCTTATGTGCTTTTTACATTGGATATAGAAGTTGGTTTCTTCTATACATTCATTTTTATATGTTGTGTAAAAAAAATTGTTGACATGTGGACAACAACCATATTTGCAGGCACAATAATCTATGTCAGTTCCTCAACTTGAGGTTGGAGAATGAAGTAACCACCGAAATGTAAATTTTCTCTGTTTTGAAATATTTGGTCAGTTGAAAAAAAATGAGTTTTTGTACTCAATGTTCTTGGTTTTCTCATAATGGTATATATATTTTTGTGCGCATAATGATATGCTTTGGAACGAATCAATGAGAATTTATGTCTCTCGTTTTTTGGAAATAAATGATGTTGAGCATGTTGTTATTGCAGCAATTGTTTCTGATCATCGACAGGTTCAAATGGTTGGTGGTGGACAGAGTGTATATAGTCGTTTCCACTTTAGTAGGGACATGATTGAAGTACATAGAAAATTTTGTTCTAAGGTTGATAATATGTATATAGTGAAATTGTGCCAAGTGTGAAATTAATGTTATCCTAGCATACAAGTTGCAAGATGGCATGAGGGGTCCATTTGCAAAAGGTGTAGTGGGGAGAAAGGCTCACATCATTTTTCTCATTTTAACAACATGGATCCAAGAGAACAATTAGAATTTCTAAGAGTTTTGATGCAAGTGGAGGAAATGCTAGTAGCATGGGTTAATCCAATACTACAAGTATTGCATTATCGTGACGGTCAACATAAATATAGTGGTCATACAATAAGTTTTCCACAAGATATATCTATGATTACAAAGAAAAGTCCTCGATGTGTTGAACAACTTTGATTATGTTATCGTGAACGTGGTGTTGAATCAAGATACTATGAATGCCTTGTGAAGAGAAAACGGGTGATGGAGTCCTTGCTTTAGAAGATCGAAATGGATAAATATTATAGGGATGTTGAAATTGATATGGATGCAGTTGGAAATCTCCCTGAAAGACCTATTGATGTCTCGAACATGCCTACAATATGTCGATAACAATCTAGATGAATCAAGTAGGGTTGATGAGGACATAGGAAGAGCGGGTGGTAATCTTTTGTTGTCTCATCCATCATCATTTCTATCATGATTTCTGAAGGATTGTAGGGAAGTCAATCGAATAAGAAGATTTCTTCAAATGGCAGATTCTACATATGATGATGCTTTAGAATGGCTAGGTATTGGAACATCCCCTGTGACTGAATACAATACTAAACGGTTGCTAGACATGGCATTCCCCACTTTATTTCCACTTGGGGATGGCTTCAAGCTAGGGCATTAAAACATGAACAAACCATAAGCATAATTGTAAAGCTCTCATCTCATCAGTGAGGAAGAATAGAATGAAGGAGCGTTGATAGTGGGAAACTAGGGTAAGTATAACAAAGAGACCTCGAGGTTTACTATCTATTGATTTTATCTGCTAAAATTGAGAATGCTACATTGTGAGACATGTTGTATTTGGTAGGACCAAGGATGAGGATCATCATAAGTGTCACTCGTCAATTTCCTCTCCTAAAACCAAGAATCCAAAATTGTGAGAGACATTGTAGTTAATGGGACCAAGGATGACAATCGTCATAAGTGTCAAGGGTATAGTGTATATATTATCCCTAATGCCAATTTTTTATAATTGATTTATTCTAAATACCCATTTCATGGTATAAATATTTTTATTTTATTGACTTAAATGGGAAATTTCTAGGGTTTTCTTTTAGCAAGGTGATACCATGCCACAACCACTAATGATCTACTAAACGCTTTCACAAAATTATTTACTTTCTACTTTTGAAAGTGCCATTTATGTAACTATGCCTCGGATATCTTTGGAACAAAAAGTATGGAGTGGAATTTAATATGTTTTCATATATTTGTAGGACATATTATACAACTTAAATTTTTTTTATGTGTGGAAGTAGATGACATCAAAGCACAGGAGGCTTTTGAAATGGAGGATACTTTGAAAGTTGACTTTGGTGAATGAATTGAGGGCAATAAGGTTTGGTTGGATCTGAAATATGATGTTGGATTTTGATGGTTTGATTGTTAATGATTAGAGATTCATTATTAGTAGGTTTAATATTCACTTTATTCAAGTGGATGAAAGAGATAAATTATGGAAACATATTAAATTGTTATATATTAAACTGTTATTTTTTGTATGTTTATTTAAATTTTCAACTTGATAGAAGTGGATGAAATATATGGTTATCTATTAAATTGTTATTTTCTTTTGTTTATGTGAATTTAATATTTAATTTGTGTGGTAATAATTAATAAAAATAAATAAATTTAAAGTTAGTGTTGATCTTTGGTGATCCTTTTTATATAGCTTGAGTGGGCCTAATGGTTAAGAGCATGTATTTCCTCCTAAGAGGTCATAGGTTCAAAACTAGAGGGGTGTAGAGTATTTATGCCTTCATGGATTTAGCAGTCAAATCGTTGCGCGAAGGTGGTTCCCTTGTCCCACAAACAAGGTGGTTTCATATACCAATTTGGTCTCTGGCTTGGCCGTGTCCTTAAAAGTGGATAGGTATCATACACCAATTTGGTGGCTAGCCTGGACATGATACTAAAATTGGATAATATATAGTAATATAAATTATTGGGTTGTATTGATAAATTTTAATTTATATTTTAAATAAGTTTATTTCAAATGATTGAGAGGTATGATTGGTATGATTTGCATTTAAATTTAACTCTTGTTAATAGTTAAGTATATTAATATTTTTTTGCCATTAAAATAGACATAGAAACCTTTTAGTTTAATATAGAATATCAAACATACAATATTACAATTAATTATATAATATGAAATATGTATATTTATAATTTGTTCATTATCTAAACAATAATTTTATTTAATGATTAATTATTTTAAGTTACTATTATAGATCCACCTTAACCATAAATTTACTATGTGGCTATTGAGATCAAAGCTCTTGATACCATGAACCCAAGTTATTTAATTTCTCTCAGGGCCTACTTAATCCATGTTTAAGGTGGCTAGAGAGAGAGAGAGAGAGCCACTATTACAAAATGGCTAATTAATTACTAAAATAATGACTAAAATTTGCTTATAAATGATCATTTTTTCAGTGGGTGACCAATAGTAGCTAAT
>APFE031747907.1:0-13483 GCA_000404065.3 Pinus taeda
AAAAAAAAATTTGCTAAGAAATGGAGATCCCACCGGCCCTGGAAAGAGCTCTGATACCACTTGTTATGCTTTTAACCTGCAAAAGATACCCAAAGACAAAATATGCAAACAAAAATACCTAGAACATAGAATAGTGAGAGTCAACAGCAAATTCTTTATTATTCAGAAGTAATGTTCACTGGCCTCTTCGAGGGGGCAACCTCCAATAGAGCAGAGCTCGATTCAAAAATAAGACACACGATGCTCCTCGCAGGGAGTCTCTATCTTTTATATATGACTCATACATGTAATACCATGGATCAATACCATGGGTTTTATTAATAACATCTTACCTAATACTAGGCCATTTGCAACTAACTGTGGTCCCGTAATAAATAGCTGGTTAACCACTTACAATTATTAATATGGGCTTTATTGACTCTTTATTATGACGTGATCCCACTACATAAATAAGTGGGTTAGGGTGGGACCCTAACAAAAACTGCAACAAAAATTCAACAAATATTCGACCCTAGTGAGGCCCAAGGCCTCTCTATTTATACAACTATATCTTCCAACAACTTCCTTAAAATCAAATAGGCTTGGCTCCCAAAACTCGAGATAAACATAAGATATCCTCCACTTGCTTGGTTGCCTCCTAGTGCATTGATTTCGTCGTTTGTACTCCGAGGTGCATGAAGGAGAATTCGAGTTAGGGAGCAATAACTGAGGGGATTTCCTTCCTATAAATCCTCTCCTTTGTCCACTTTGAATTATTTCTATCAATTGTCCATTGAATCTTTGACTTCGTCTTCAAAATTCAACAAAAATCTGTATTAAACACACATTAGACCTCATGGCATCATAACTAACCCAAATCACTCTATAAGCATAAATATAATAAAAAAACATACAATAAGCTAAGAGAATGGTTGATTTAACTATGTTAGGAGGCAAAATGAGCCCATATAATTACCCACTTATGGGGCTCATCATCACCGTCAATCATTGGATCATATCAAGGCATCCAAAGACCACTCTAGCTATCTACAAAGAAAATTTCTATGAAAAGAAAAAAGCATACCCTAATTGCAACGAAAGGATAATTATCCTAATTACATAAATGAATGTTCCATACATTATACGTAGAGACTAACTGTAACTGGAAGAAAGATAAATATTACACTAGTTGTAGAAATAAACCATGTTTCTCTACTTGCAAACCAATAAAATCAACATTCTGCTTGCAAAATGCAAACCATTAATCTAATTGAAAATTGTTTTGAAAGAAAAAATTCAGTCCACAACACATATAATATGATGTAACCTTAACAACAGGGTCTTTACTCACTACATAAGATAATACTCATTGTGATTCAAATGTAAAAATATGCTTCCTAACTTTTTTTGTTTCCTTATGCTTGCAGTGGATGAAGGATGGGTCTAGAGTGGTCCTCGGGGCTCGCCAATCATGGATTCAAAGGTTGGGGATCATTGTTCAATATCAAAATTCAAAAATATATATCCTAGAGGAAATGTGGCTGGGTTTAGGCGGTCTTATAAGACTCCTATAGGTTTCTATAGTAATTGTCATTTTGCTACACGATTACCCTGTTTTTCTATAGGATTGGGTCTGAGAGATTTCTGAGGGCAAGGAAGGTGTTATGAAGGTAGTGGAGTGTGGATGAGGGTGGATGAAGGATTTTTGAAGACTCTTTTCAAGCTTAGCACCCATTAGAGTCCCCTAAATATTCATTCCCACAATGTCCTTCATTGATCTCGAGAAGATGATCTTGGTGGTAGAACTTGAGAGAAGTATGAGGTGTTGAGGGGAGGATGGTAATGAAAAACTTGATGTGGATGAGTGTGCATACTGGTGTAATCCATTGGAATCCCCTTTAGACTAACAACCAATAATATACATCTAATGATCAATATTGCAACAAAATCAATCACAGTGGAAAGGATGAGTTTGATTTTATTTCTTCATGATCTATTCTATCCTACAACATCTATCTAATCCATCTTCCAAGCCATGATATTAAATTATAAGGTGCATAAGCGAAGCATGAAAAATAATTTCAATCCAAATCCTATCAATTTCCAAGGAATCAAAAACACATGTTTTTGGCTTGTTGTTGTAGAATCTTCAACCACACTTCCCACAAGAGAGGTGGTTATCAGACCTGAAACTAAAATTTGTGCAATATAATTCCTAATTAAACAAGGAAATAAATACAAGAAGTTGAAAAATAAGAAAGAAAAAGTACATGAGAGGGACTAAATCTTGTGGGTGTGGCTCTAACCCAAGGGTTTCAACCCTCCTAGGATAACTAAGATGTAGACCAATAAAAGAATTTTCATTAACATAAGATAGAGTGAAAATACATAATCTCAAAATGGAGATAAAAGTCTAAAGTACCTGGCCTTCAATAGAATTCCATAGCTCCAATATTTCAAATCCTAACAATCCTTTACACCTATTTCTTTATACCAAATGTGACTAAGTGGAAACTCCCTTGAGAGGAGGAATGCTTCCCTCCAAAATCACGAAATTAGTGGATCTAGTTCCCTTAGATCTCCACATACACTTGATTTCCTTGGCTTCTAGTGGACTTCCAGCTATTGGTGATGAATGTTGGGACTCAAGTCATTTTGAAGAGTTAATGTAGTGTACATGCCTCCTATATTGTCTCTAAATGCCTAGAATGTGCCTTTGGATAGTAAATGTCTCCAAAAATGCTTATTTTTCCTACATAAACCACATTAAGTCATGAAATATGAAAAACACCCTTTAATCTTCTTAATAAGCACATTATGGCTAAGAAATGAAAATGAATGTGAGAAAAAGACAATTTAAGGTTGGAGCATAACAAAATTGTCATCAAAATATACTTACTAATGGGACCCATCATCCCCCCTCTCCTGAAGGTGCTTCTCACTCTTTGAGAAACTTAATCACTGATGCAAAGTTCATTCATGGACTCAGTGGCCTCTCTGACATCCAAAGCATCTCAGATGGTGTGCCTTCTTGTGGATAGATTCATGCATTTTCTTTTATCTCTACCCATTCCCTTTGTTCTTCTGCTTGATCCCTTCTCTCCTATAAGCCCAACAATAAGGGATGATTGACTTTTATTCCAATCCAATTGATCTTCAACCTTTTAATAATCCTTTTATAGAGTGGGGTTCTCTCCAGAGAATTCCTTAGTATTTAAGAAGAGTGATACTCTCTGATTTCTAAAATGTGAGGGAGGGCATGCATCTCCTTTGGCGAGCCTATAATATTTTAATCCCAAAAAACTTAAAGGTGTCCTCGAAATGGAGGATATATTATTCTTCTATTTCCATTTACTGAAGGATCATTTTGGGATCAATGGAGATGATGTTGTGGTTACTGATGACAACCTTGGGGCTCACTAATTTTTCTCTGATGTATAAGGGATCACTTTCCTCTTTAGTCATCACCCTCTTTACTTCCTTAGCCCTTGTTTCTTTATGGGTCAACCAAGAAGCTAGTGCCATCAGTTGCATCTCTCCCAATATTGAGTTGGGATCCCAAAATTTCATGTCTATGAGGATCATATTGTGCATATAAAACTGAGCCAATTTGGCTCTATCTTCAGTACTTACCTTCTAGAAAAATTCAATGAACTTCATATAATCTTGGAATGGTAGAGAACCATATTGTGCCAATGTTTTTATCTAGAATTTTAGCCACTGATCCTTGAGGAATATGGAATAAGAATCAAATGGTTTCCTACATTGGATTCTTTCGATGGACAAAATTTACATGGGTGGAAAGTTGTGCTTCTCTGTCCTGCAGTTTCTCTTTTAGTCTCTGATTTTCTAATTGCAATTCTCTCTCACGCTTGACTTTCTTAATCTTAGGTCATCCATTTCTCTACCCATTTGTTCCAGTTTATCCTCCATAAGACCCACATCATCTATCTTCTTTGATTTTTCAATCTACATCCATTTGTGGGTTCTCCCCCTATCTTTTACAAATTTGAATAGGAGGGGGACTACTAATTTCGTAGGTATAATCCTACCTGCCTCAAAAAATTTATAAAATCATCCAAGGTTAGGTTGTGGTTTAGGCTCCTAGAGTCCTTGGGTAGCTACTCCTTCCACTTTTGATGTGGCTTCCATTTCTTGTAGGAATTTCTCTTGATAATGTAGCATATATGTTCCTTCTTCTAGTAACCCTGTCTTTTCCTGTGGCTCCCTCATTTTCTTTTGTAACATCTCTAGTTATTCCTGTAAATCCCATGTTTTCTCATGTAGCTCCTATGTTTTCTCATGTGGCTAGCTATATTACTCTTTGTGCTTCTTATATGCGACTTCTCTATTTGTGGGCCTCCCTATGGGTGGTAAAGGTAGTTTACCCTTAGATTTAGAGGTGACCTCCTCAATTTTCCCTTCACTAGGACCCAATTCTCCTTCTTGGTCGGTCGAATCATCAATCATTATTGACAGTATTGAAGTTAGTTTAGGTTTCCTCTAATTGATCCTAGCTCTCTTTATCCTCTTAAAGTACAAGGGTCCTTGCTTGTTTTTCCTTCTCTTGTGCTTGGCAGGTGTGCTAAGTGTGGCCAAGGTAGAAACCACCTCTTGATTTATGTTCCCTGGTGAGAGGATTTTTTGTTTCCCCTTTTTTCTTGTCTTTTGAGATCTAGAGGGCTCCTTGGAGGTTTCTTATTCTACTATATGTTCTCCTCTTTCTTCTTCCTTTATCTTTTCTCCTCCCTCTTTATCTTCTTCGTTTCCCCTACCTTGAGCACTAGATTTTGGTGTCTCTTATGGTTGTGTTGAGGTAAGGGCTTATGTCTCAATGAAGGCCTTCCTATCCATGTCCACAAAGTAAACCCACAACATAGGGCTTCTGATATGGATTAAGTAATACATCCCAATGAGTTTGAAGAGGACATGATGAGAAATATATTGGTTCTTTCCTTCCTTGACTCTCTAGCCCATTTCAATTATATACTAGAGGAGGAAATGTGGAACACTAAACCTATTAGGAATGGGTTATTCTACTTGGAAAATAAACAAGTATAGAAACCTAAATCGATAGGAATATATAAAACTCACCTTCCCTTCACAGGATATGTATTTAAGGACATTATAGGCTACATCATCCCAAGGGTAGGGAATACTTTCTCTTCTTACTCCACTTTTTTCTTCAATATGTTTCTCTCTAGGGAGGAATATTTTTTTCTTGGTGTTGAAGCCCAAAAAATTGGGTCTACAACAAGGGGGATACCCACCCGGTCCAGACCTTGAAAGCAGATCCTTTTCCATTTGGGATGGTGGGTCCAACTAGGGATAATCAGACCAGTTTCCCAATTTGTGTATGTGTGTGTTGAGAATTGATATTTCCTTTCTAATCATTCCTGAGTAAAATGTGTTTATTCTAAATCTAATTTAACAACATGCAATTGTATTCTAATGAATAGAAATATCTAATTCTAAAACTAAACTAGGATTTAATCTCTCAGTTATGTGATATAAAATAATTTCAAACAACAATTGGTAATGAAGATCATTCAATCGCTCTAAGAAAAGAATTGAATAAAGATGAATCGTTTCTTATAAAAAGTTAGCTGAAACAATTGTGAAAATCATACCACATAATAAGTCACTCATATATTAAGCATAAATAGAATAGCCATCACCGTACAAAAGTGCCAAATGATAACTCAAACATTCAATCATTCATATATAAATAACTGAACATAAATATCACCTTAACACATAAGCAAAAATCATTAAGAGAAAAAAATACCATTGATAACAAGTTCTACTCATGAGCTTCAGCAATAATGATTTATCTCCTCTTAATTCAACATCTACTAAGAGTAAAAAAGTGCATTTCAGTAGCAGATTTAAACACAGATATTAATAAATCAAATCTTGTTCCATTCATTCATCAAAACCTCCTCCAAGGGTGCAGAAATGCATGTTCTAAGGAAATGTTTTCGACAAATTTCAAGACCCTTCTCTACATGCATGAGAAGGGTTGAAATACTACTAGCAAAAACAAAAAATAGTTTATTACAAAAATATAGGAGGAGGTTTAAATGATCGTCCTCATCTAATGTAAAAATAAATCAAAACTAAAACTAAAACTAAATCTGGCAATTAACTATCTATGTATCTATTCTCTATGGTCACAAGCATTCAACATCGGCTTGAGGAGAGTTGGTTGGCTAACCTTCGACTTTATTTGCCTTGCGAAAATAGAATCGGCAAGTGTTGGCGCTATCTTCTCGGGAGAGTTAGTAAGGAATTTGAGAGTCATGCATTGATTGTGTGGTCTAACCAAGTACTTCTAGTACAAATCCAAATTCAACTTGGTTAACCTCTTGATAGACTCTATTCTTTCTTCAGCCTTTTGTCTCCAGCTTATTTGTAGATGCTTTGCATTTGGAAGAAATCCTAGAGTGGTTTTTGATATGAGATTTGCCATGTGTAAGTTTTCATTGACACAATCAATGACATTATTTGTTGTTGTGGCTACTTCTTCTGCTACTTGTTCTGTTTTCTATATCTGTGCATCCCACTTATTAAAGATCATTTCTTTGTGGGCTTCATTGATTATGGGTGTGCCTACCTTTTCTCCTTCCTCTGATTCCTGCCAAACCAAATAATCAGAAATTCTTTTATCAATTAAATTGTAATCATGTCGCAAGTCCATGACTTGATTAGTGATTTTGTCACTTATCTCGCAATAGGATATCCATTGCGATATTCTTTGGCATAATGTTTCTTGCTGCTGCAAGAGTTTGTCATTTAAGGAAATGGCTTCTGTGACAAAATCTGTAAGCTTGGGATCATATTTATGCATTTCTTGCATAACCTGTAACTGATTTTATTTTTTTACCAAACTGTTCTGGTATCCCAACTGCATCTGTTGAAAATATTGTTGTAATTTTCCTATCTTTTTCTTTGCTTCACTGTTGGCACTAGCTTGTTGTAGTTGTTGTTGAAAAATCTATATTTGATCCTCTTTTTCCTTCAGTAATTGATCTACCTCGGATGCTTTATCAATGGCCGCAGAGGCATAGGCTCCTACAATCTGAGATAATTTAATGAGATTTTTGGTAGGGACAGTGGTAGGATCTCGCCAAAGGACATCTAACTGCTTTACCTCAGGTGAGAGAACGCTTTCCAATTTCCATTTCTTTGTATGCATTCTTACAACCACCTTATGCCGCGGACTATAAAATAAATATAGAGGAGGAATTTCCTCTATTTTGAGCATGATTTCAGAGGATGGGGTAGTGAGAATATGTTCCATTTCTGGAGCATTGTTGATTGTTCCAATGAACATATCATTCACTGTCTATACATTAGTCTCAGGTGTCTTTGTACTCTGCCCCTTGGTATTAATTAAGTCATTGAATGTCTCCCATTCTTTATCCAGCTTAGTTTTTACTGATGGTGGCTGGATGACGAGAAGGGGAAGATTTACTTATGGAGTAGTCAAAACCTATTGTTCTGGGTACTCTTTAGATTGGGCAATATCTCTTATTGACCCTTCACTTTTATTATGGTCACTCTCAGATATTTTAGAGCCTTCTGATGATTCTCTCCCAGAATTAGATCTAGACATGTATGTGCCTGAACTTCCACTTAGACTGATACTGGGAGTTGGCTCCCTCATTGGTTCCAATCGTAACTTATCCAAAGGGATGTTACCTAATCTCCTTTCTCTATACAATTTGAATTCTTGAAATTCTGCTGGAAGAAATTGAATTTGGGCTGAATGCAGAACTTCTTTCAGTGTACTTTTCTACTGAAAGGTATCATCAAAACGATCATCTTCTTTGATAAATACTTTTATCTTGATGGCAGTAGTGAAATTCTTAATGATATCATAAGGATTGAATTGTCTCCCTGAAAATTTGAACAATTGTAGACATACCATATTGTCTACTTCTTTGAATGCATGATCTAAATCAAACAGTGAAAAGGCCCCATAGGCTACAGGAAATTGCGGCCAAATGGCATTCTTCTTATCCTTCAGCTCTTTGCTCATACCTCCTACCCCACAGGTCTGGTAGGAAATCTCTTGCGCCAATATTTTATTAGGGACATATAAGGGTAGGACATGAGGGGAAGCAATGCTTCCAAATACTTTGACTTAGGTGAAAAACTCTTCTCCAAACCATCTTGCGACAGGAAGAATATCAATTTCCACTTCGAGAGAAAATCTTGGAGTGTCCTTATTATACAACATTTTGTACAGAGGTAACATGACTCCATGAAAATTTTTGTAAAAATACAAAATAAACTTGGAATCCCATAATTCCTTATGACAAACATGAAAAGGAAAGGGATCCTGAGTAGTCCACTTTCAACCCATTAAAGGAAACTTGGAAACATAATAGATTGCATCCATAACATAAGCAACTAAATAGAAAGGAGGATAAATCCTCTAAGTAGTAGTTCTTTTGGAACGATAGTTCAAAATAGTTGTGGCTAAATTATCAGACAATATCTTAGCCCAATCCACAATAGTAGCATTAGTGGCTGCATCTAATAAGGATAGCCATTCAGATGAAAAAATTTTGACGTCAGGCTTTCCCAAAATTCCATAGAGCATAGCAGCAGCAAAGCAATATGGGGAAGAGAGAGAACTAGTACTGTACATACCATGTTTATCCTTTTTCAGTGGTTCTTCCCTTCTTGACCAGTCCTTGGTGTGTTCCACCAAATATTTGTTTTCTTTAGCGAACTTCTCTATGAACTGTTTATTGTAGGTTACCTATGGCTCTAGTAGATGATACATGAGACTTAAATCTTGTGAAGTGAATGACCTAATAAGTCCTTGACTTTGAATCTTAAACTGTCTGTCTGTTATCTCAGCACTATCCAATACACATTTGACCATATCTGTGTACGGAAGAATCTTGGGTCTTGTTGCTATCCGGTGCAAGAATGAACATGCTAGTTCTGTGATTGATGCCTTAGATGACCCACGTGAGTGTGCAGTTGCTGTAACCTCCCTTACTTTGGGCTTTTCTTCCTTGAGTAGACTGTACATGCCTTCCCAAGTAGTGATGTCAACGTCTCTATTATAGGTGGTGTCTATGTATAAGGGTGACATGCCTTGGTCTTCAGAAATTGGAGCTCTTCCCTTCTTTCCCATTATATTCTGAACACTGCTACGTATACCTTTTTTTCTTTCTTCTCCTGCAACTTACAAATAAGGAAAGATTAATGATAAGAAATAAGGTGACAGGAAAGCTTTAAATGTTGAAATCATACAAAATATATCACCCTACGTGAAATGACCTTTCGATTAGATCCAAACCTTATTTCATTAATGATCATTAACTAACTCATTAAATTAACATTAATTCACATAACTTGGCATCGGATTACGGAAAAACGTTTTTGAACGACGAGCCCTGCAGATCTATGATAAAACAATTTTGCGATTTTCTTCGCAATATCGTAGATCACAATATCGCTAATTCATTGTGTTTGACAATCATCTATTACCATATGTTTCTGCGAAATGCGATTTGCGAGACCCGTCATCGCATATCGGTGGCTTGAGGTATTTCACCTTAAGTGATACTTGAGGCATATGAAAACTGCGATGCGCGATGAGATTCTTCAGTGTGCGATTTCACATCGCGATTTCACAATCTTAGGAATTTTCTTATACAGTGTTATCCAATACCTTTTTTTTAATGCAACACTTTATTTTTGAGAGAACTTATCATAAAACTTACGTCCTTTTTTATTTTGTAGGTATTTTCCTAAGTTTATGATAGTAATATTTACTCAAAAAAGGGAATACAAGTATTAATTTATTTTTTAATTTTTGATAAGGGTCCCCACTTATTTAATATTAGTAGTGAAACTAAATAAGAAGGGGGGTTGTTGCTGGCAACAATTGGTGATTCACTTGGAAGAACCAATTATCTCTGATTTTCTTTTGAATTTTCTAGACTTCCAAAATAGAAGGGTTTTTTGGAAAATCAAACTTTATTATAGAAAGATAAAGTACACCATTCTTTCAGCTGTTAATGATAGTTTGTTTCTTCTATGTTAA
This sequence comes from Pinus taeda, assembly GCA_000404065.3. Classification (NCBI taxonomy): domain Eukaryota; kingdom Viridiplantae; phylum Streptophyta; class Pinopsida; order Pinales; family Pinaceae; genus Pinus; species Pinus taeda. The sequence goes on from APFE031747907.1 coordinate 10,052, forward strand.
CTTTGATTATTTACTTCCTAGAGCTAGTCATTTTTTTACATCAGCCACTACTTGGTTTGTAAAGATAAAAACAAAGTCTTCTCTGTAAATTAGTTTTAAATATGCTCATTTGTCGTAGGTAGAGCCTTTACTGCCAATAGGAATTTATAGCCTTAACAGGGCTACCTGTTACCCAGTAATGATCCTGTATCCTACTTGGAGAAATATACAATTTTCAAAGAGAAATCCATATTCACACTTATTGCTTTTATTTTCTTTTAATTCTTAAAGAGAAATGTGTTGGTTTGGTAGCCAAATTATGACAGTGCTACTCACTTGATTTATAACTTTGTTGAACAAGCTGGCTCGTGATGAGATCCCTTGTCTTTTGATTACAACAATCTTGAGTCATTGCCCTATTGTGGTATGCAGTTTTGGAAAAGTCAGCAAGCTTTAATATCTATGATAATGATAAGTCGACTCATGATAAGACCTCTTATTCTTTAAGTTTAAAGTGTATCACTGGATGATTCCTTGAAGCTCGTAATTGTCTAGGTAGGGAGGAAGTCATTGTTTCCTTAAGAATAGCTCTGGATGACAATGGTAGAGTTTTTGGAAGGAGTTCTTCTATAGAGAATCTTCGTTTTTTTTATTGATTCTTTTCATTTGACTGATATAAAATAAATTCCCACTAAAGGTTTCTTTTTATCAAAATCAAAAAAAAAAAAAATCTAAAACAAATACTACTCTTCTTGTGAATTCCAAATGTAACCATTTACAACTGGTTTTATTATCAAAATAAAGGAAAAACTAATTTAAAAAAAATAGAAAAAATGATCTTCTATTGAAAGTGTTTTTTGAGGATATGTCCATTAACAAGTAATGATTCTCCTTTTCTTGTTAAGTCCTGTAACATAAAAGTAGATGGACCTATGATTTCCGCAATTTGGAAAGGGCCAAGCCACATTTGTTGGAATTTCGTATGTTTTCCTTTTTCTTCGTGAGCCTTATCCCATTTAAAAACTAAATTTTGAATTTGAAAGTCCTTTCTGGATACCATGTTTGAATCAAAAAAATCCTTTACTAATGCTTGGTGATGAGCATGAGTTATTTTAGCCTGTTCTCATTGCTCTTCTAGCTTAAGGATTTGCAGCTGCATTAGTTTTAAGGATGAAGTTTGTGTTTTGTCAATAAATTGAACTAAGTCCAAAGAGGGAATTGCTAGATGAGTTCAAAGGACCACTTCTTTCCCATAAACTAGATTAAAGGGAGAAGTGCCAATGGAGGCTTTCTGCGTTATTCAGTCTGCCCATAGAGTATACATCAAATATTTGTGCCAATTCTTATGATTTTGATCAATGGTTCACTTAATGATTCTGATCAAGTTTCTATTTGTTGATTCAGCTAACCCGTTCCCCTATGGGTAATAATTGGCAGAGTATTTAATCTTAAAACCTCTTTTGAGTGAAAATTTAGTCATAGCATTGCCAAAATAATACGATGCATTATCAAACATTAAGGCAAAGGGTAAACCAAACCTGGTGATGATGAACTGATCTATGAAATCAATGATATGTTGAGCATTAGCTGTCTTGAGAGGAACTGTTCTACCCCTTTAGTAAAACAATCTGTAGTTGTAAGGATATACTTATGCTATTTATAAGAGTGAGGAACAATCTCACCTATTATATCTAATCCCCATTGATCAAAGGGTTGATCGATATTCACTAGTTGCAAAGGCAATGATAGTTTCTTTTGTCTTCCAATAGCAGTTTGACAAACTTGACATTTCCTTACATAGCTATGTGCATCTTTGAATAGTGTAGGCCAGTAGTACCTTTCGCGCAAGATTTTATGTGTTGTAGCATCTCCAGCATAATGTCCACCTACTGGACCATCATGGAGTTCTTGCAACACCTTTTCAGATTCAGATTTCTTGAGACATTGAAGGAGAACATAATCACAATTCATCCTAAAAAGTACATCGTTCGCGAGTTGATATTGCTTAGCCTTCAATCTTAGGGCTCTTTTCTTTGTATAACCTAGGTTTGAAGGAGCTTATCCATTCTTTAGATAAAATATGATATTAGCATATAATGATTCAGTATTGTTTAGGCTTACCTCATACATTTGTACTTTTGAAGATGATATTTTGGAAAAAAGTGATGCTCCAGCCAGCATTTTGGAAAAGCCTTGACCTTTTACAATATTTACTAGTTTAATAATGATTTTGTTGGGACATCCAAATCTTGAAAGAATATTATTTTCTAGGAATTTAATAATCACTGCATCAGAGGCTTGCCTCATAGGTATAGAGTCAATCCATTTGGTAAAATAATCAGTGGCTATAAGAATCCATTTGTGTTGGGCCGAGGAGGTAGGATGAATTTCTCCAATGAGATCCAAACCCCAATGTTGGAAAGGAGTCTCAACTGACATGGGCTTCAATGGTAAAGGAAGCAGTTTCCTTTTGCCTTCAAATATTTGGCATTTGTGACATGAGGTGACTTTCTATGGACATCTTCAAATAAGCTAAGCCAGTAAAAACCATCTCTTAGGATCTTTTTGGCAGTGTTCTTCCAATATAAGCCTCCTCCATAATCTCCTTCATGAAGTTCCTACATTACTTTATCTGCTTCATCTTTCAATAAGAAATTTAGTAAAATCCCTCCAGGACCTTTCCAATACAAATTACTGTTTAAAATACAAAATTTCATAGATTTGTGTTTAAGAAATATAGCTTTAGTTTTTGTCAAACCGGGAGGAGTTTGTAATTGATGTAAAACAAAAATAAGTTATGCATACCAAGGAGAGGTTGAAAAATCCTCTATTACTTGTGGAGTCATCTTCTCTCCTTGTTTGTCAAGTATAGCTAGAAAATTTATATCCAAAGCATGTAAATTTGACTCAACCATTAATTTAGCTAACCGTTGACCATTTATGAGTTTTGTAGGCTTGATTTCAATGTCATATTCAAGGATAATGGCAATCCATTTACCCCTTTTCCCATCAAGATCATTTTGGGTTAGTATGTCCTTTACCATAGTCTTTGGAACATAAGCAATTATATGTAAATGATAAACTCTAAAATCTTTGATTTCTTTCACTAAAGAAAATTCTTTCTTTTCCATGATGTTTATTTTAATACAACATCTCTTAAGGCTTTTCTAAACAAAACAACAGCCTTTTCATGTCCTTCATTAATTTTTTGTAAGAGAACTGCTGCAATAGTATGCTCAGAAGTAAGTGAGAAAATGAGAAAATATTTTGTGAAATCAAGGCTAATGATAATAGAAGCTTGGGTTAAGGCTTTTTTTACCTGATCAAATGATTCTTTTTCCTCACTATTCCACTTTACCTCAGTGTCTTTTCTCGACATGTTTGTTATATTTCTTAAAAGTTCTGCTAAATTAGGAATAAATCTCCTTAGAAAATTGATTTGGCCAATGAAGG
>APFE031747919.1:0-18141 GCA_000404065.3 Pinus taeda
TATGAACTTTATTGTATTTTCTATCACAACTGTAACAAATCCATTTTACTCTTTTTTCCTCCAATTGTTGTGGTGTCAAACTTGTAGGTGGTGGACATCTAAGAGGAACAACACTTCCACCTTTATAGTTGTGAGTGGTAGACTTCCTTGTTGCCATAATTTTGGTTTCAACTTTTCTTGCCACCCTAAATGCCTTCTCCAATGAATCAGGTTACGAAAGACAAACCTCATGTTGGATGTTATCGTTTAAAGTCCCTATAAATACATCAATCCTATGCTCCTTTGGAATATTAGTTACCTTCATATTCAATTTTTTGAAGTCCTCAATATGCTTCGCCATTGAACTCTTTTGTTCGAGATTTATCAATTGACCAAAGAACGTGTTGCTCTTTGTATTTTCATAATGTGATATCATTTCCTACATAAAAATTAACTAAGTGCCAAGTGGTTTACGAGAAAAAATCCATTAATACCATACAAATTCATTGGGTTCTAAATATAAAAATGCAATGCATACCTTTTATATGTGTTGCACATCATGGAGATCAAAATATTGCTCCATCTGTAGTATCCATGTTACCATATCCTTTCCATTAAAATTCCTCATATTGGTCTTTGGAATGTGGTGGTTCTGATACCGAAAATTAGAGTCTCTAAAATCATATTTCTTGTTCTTTTTGTCTGCATCATGATTTTCATGGATTACCTTGTCACCATCGGGAAGCCTTTCTTCTATAAACTTTGCCAGACCTTCCTTCAACCCTTATATCTTGACATTTATCATTGCTTCCATGTCTGATTTTAAACCATAATTCAAAAATTCCATGTCCCTTTTTATGCCTTCTCTCTTAACATTCGTCATGGCTTCCAATTAATTTTTTATTACTTTTCGCAAGAGTGAAATTTGTTGCACTTGGTCCCATAATTTTGATGTATCATGCTACATGTCTTCCTCTTCTTCACGTGTCATGGAAGCTATTTATGGTTGCTTATTACAGTGTGTCCATTTTTTTGTTTCAAGGAATTTTTCAATAAAACAATGATATCCATACTTTACTATGCCCTTTTAATCACTTCAAACTATTTATTCAAACAAAAGTTATGCAAAAAATAAATAAAAATAAACACCTTTTTCTTGCTTTTTAGGAGGTCGATATTGAAACTATTTTAACTCCGTAATTTCAAATCTCTAAGGTCTGAAATTAGATCATGTGGTATCCATCTGAGTCCCATTTCCAAATCCACAAGTTAGGATGATATTAGATTCTTCAAGAAAGAGTTATGCCCAATCTCCCACGATGACCTGATTATAGATTAGTTCAGTAAAGAAAATTTGTACGGAGTGCCACGTGTCACTGTTTCAACTTTCGGCCCTAAAAATGATAAAAAAAAATCTTCTGTCCATGCACTTTTAGTTACTTCTTATGAAATTAAAATCCAATTTTCAAAGATAAAGTTATGACGATTTTCCCTAGGTCACCTATTTGAGATGGAATTCTGTAGCTTGCAAAAACACTAACTTCCACGGATCATATCTACGAAAATTTAGAGAACTAAGATATGAAATTCGTACAAAAAGTTCATTAATATTTCCTTTTCACATGGTTACAATTTCAGCTTCTGAAGCCTCGTAGAAAAACAATTATAGCAAAAATTCCAAGATGGCGCGTTTGAAGAACCGAAACGCTAGAATCCAAAACCCTGATACCAAATGTTATTTAACCAACTCATAAAATAGAAGAAAAGATAGATAAATGACTTAAAAATTAGCCTGTTTGAGGGGAAACCTACTTTAAATTACATCTATGAATAATCCTTGGATGATATAAATGATAAGGCCTCCTTGGTATATATAGGATTCTAAGGGGTCACAATATAATTAGTGTCTACATAAATATAATAATGTAAGGGCACAACAGTAATAATGGTGGTCTTCTATATGGCACAACAAGAACAACATTGGGGATACATGAGGACAAAAATATCAATAAGGGGCTACACTAACAATAACAATAAGGGGAAGGACCTAACAATGACCTAGTCCATTTCTCCTATTATTCCATGTGTATTTACCTCTTTTTGGTTTAACATAAACATGATCCCATTCTATGATTATATCCTCTAACTTTTCTTAGTATGGATCCCAAACAATACTCCCTCCTTCTTTTTCCTCTTGAGCTATTATCATATTGAAATCTCTAGAAAAAGTACAAAATTCAACATCCATAGTTTTTTTCATTTCTTCAAGGGTACACCAACACGCTTGTTTTTCTCAACATTTTAATAATTAAAATGCTACAAGAAGAAATAACTAAAAGGAAATTAAGCAAACATTAACAACATACGTGATTTACCATGGTAAAACCCAACAAGTGAAAAACCAATCAAGAATAGATCTACAATCATTTGGATTAAAAGTAGCCAATATCCTTGAATTAAATGCAACCAAATCGGCCATCACCCTAGCCTTGGACAAGTGAGTCTTCAACGCAACTCTATCACACTACAATGTAGAAGATGCAAGCCTGTTAAAGAATTTAATTACATATAATACCATAGGAGTAATACCATGTGCCACCACTACCAGGTGGCCAAAACCACCATTGGTTACCTAACAACATTGACTCTTTCACTTAGTCCACAACATAAAATAGGCCATTGAACAAATGCAAGCAAAATTATGGGACAAACCACACATTTCCTCTAGAATAGTAAAAATTCTCAACTCTAGAAATTGGGAGTAGCTAAAGGCTTTCGGTGTTGAAGATAAAAATTATGTTATAATGGAGATAAATAAGGTTTCAACTAAAATAAACTTCCTCTAACAAGCTCAAGATAAGTACAGGTTAGTGAAATAAGAGGTGGACTTATTTAATACAAAGTTCAATTTTCTAAGAGAAAGGGGTATGCCTTCTTGTTGAGATCAAAATAACATATTAATGTCTTTGGATGCATATAGAGAATCCATGTAAAGAACAAGAGCATATATAAACACATTTTTCAGATATGATGGGAAGGGGAAAATTGTGGTACATAAATTAATGGATGACTTTTACCTCCATTGCTAAGTCAAAATTATTTTCCTAGTTGCTCCAACCTATTAAAAATACACAATTTTGGATATCACTTACAAAAAGATGATATCTTATAGCTATCAAGTTGAAACATATTGGGAATGGTTGACTAAATTTTCCCCATAAATATTTGTGATTTCATTAATGGAATTCAACTGAGAAATGGGATGTGTGGACAAGAACTATTTGAAGCTTGTAAATTATTTTCTATTTTTACTATTTTGTTCTATAAAATTTGCATTCACAACAAATATCCAATATAATAATTTTGTATAAAAACTAAATAAGAATTGAGAAAGGGGTTAAGATTTTGTAAGTGAGATCTGCATTTTATATTTGTGGACAATATTATCAAAGTTTAATCAAAATATTCTCCTTTTAGCTATCGACATTTAGTACTCTTGTGTTATGGTATTTCTCTTGTAAGTTATGCATCCTTGTTTCATCTATGCAAATTTGAAGTTATATGAAATATCTTGAGAGGCTAAATTGAGGATCAATTTCCCTCACATCAATTGGCAGTGTTACATTTTACACACAAATTTATGGTATAATCAATTTGTTTTTATCATACCTCTTGTTAAAGGTTATATTGTTTCCTAATATTTCATGTAACCAAAGTTTTACTTTGTTATTGAACTAGTGGAATATTATTATTCCGTGTTTTCTTCAAGGAAAAACATTGAAGTATCCATTGAATGTTGTAAAATTTGTGATAACCCCTTCTTTATTCTTCCCCTTAAAAAAAAAAAAAAAAAAAAAAACCAACAAGCTTCTATTACTATAAAAGTTGTTTACATATGCATAATTGTCAAGATACAAATTGTATCTCATGTAGTATAAATCATGGAATACCAGAAATAAAATAGTGGGGCAAGCAAGCCCACCTAGTAATCTCTGTAGGGAGCACTATATATGGCTCAATAAACAAGAAATAATTCACTACAATGTGGGTCAATAAAACCAACATAAAACTAAAGAAAAAAGGCCCAAAGCCTGCAAACTAAAAAATAGTTAGAAGATGCTCTGACTGACTTGGATGAATGTAGAGATGCTTCGACAGGTCTCATCACATGCACACATGCAAAAACATCAAAAAATACAATTGAAAGATGCTTTGACTGGCTTTGACACACCTGAATATGCTTCGACAAGCCCCATCACACATATATGCGCAAAAAATAATCGACGAGGGCCGAAGCCCTCTAGAAAAAACCAACCCAAAAAGAAGCAGCATGTAAACGAGCCAACAAGGCATGCAAACTTGCCAATGAGTCCCAAAGGGAGCACAAAATAAGCCCAATACAATGAGCTGCAAAACATTACATTAAGTCTTACAACCCCAACATAAAACTTGAAAATGAAAGGTGCAAGGCCCACATTCATAACCCATTAAGAGTTTCGAACGATCCAGAGAAAAACCCTGAAATAGGCCAAAATTTGATGCAGACTCCACAATTGCAAGCTAAAAGACGACAATTTGAAAAACAGGTTGTAAAAATATCGAAGAAGACCTGCAGAGGCACCAATAACTGGAACTACAAACATGATGGTGATTAGAAAATCGTTGGACAGAGAACATGCCATGAGGTCTAATGAGAAGCCGACGATAACCCCCGACCCCAATGAAACACAGCAAGAAACTAGGCCAAATGATAATGACGAGAGAAACAGAGGTGATCAGAACCCCAACTCCACAGAAGGCCGAAACACCCCGCAAAAGTACCACATGGAGAGAAATTGCAACAAATAGCTATGCTCGCTAAGGAACATGAAGAAATCCACCAGCTTCATGGACAATGAAGCACAAAACAAGGAGCCAGGGTGACTACGGTTCTAGTTTCCGTGCTCCCCTAACCTTTTCCGATGTGTTTTTCCGAGTGGTAAAACTCAAGTTCTATGTCTATGGCCCCTTCTTTATTCTTCTATGACCCATAATATGTCATATCTTAGTTTTATTCCTAAGTTAGGAGGTGGCTTGTTTGTTAGACATTTGAAATATATTGTTCCAAAATTTATCATATAGCAGTTAAATCACATTAGAACTTTCTAAAACTTTTTTTGGTGTAGTGGCATAATTTTCTAGCCAAGAACTGTCTCAAGGATACAACACTCTCATTTAGCTCTTAATTATCCAATTGGGATACATTGGATGTTGCTCGACACTTAAAAGTTTCAAAATGGTCAATGGCCAGTCCAAACCACCAGATATTTGGTATCAAAATTGGTTAGCGGTAATCGCAGACCACCAAATTCAAAGAGCACACTAGTGGTGATAATTATAACTGATTATAATTGATCCTCAACTTGTCATGACGATGAACCACACTAGTTGGTTCAAAACACGTTGACAAATGATTCTCTATGTGATTTTGCTAAAATCATTCTCACAATCAAGTATGGATCACAGAAGTCTAAACTATTTAATAATTTCCCTGCACGGAGAAGCCACCACAAAAAAAGGTTATGGATCTAAACTAGGAATTGGTTATAGAATCCTTTTGTATAAATCTAAGCCAAAAAGGCAGAGAAAGAGTTAGTCAAGTCAATTTAGATAGTTAGCTGGTTAGTCAGTCAGGTCAAGAGTTAGATAGGTTTGATTGTAAGCCTACGTGCAGGTAGGAAAACAGAGGCCACTGATTAGAAAATCAGGCTAGAGAGACAGAGAGTGTCATTATGTATTTGTCGTATATATTTTATATATATATATATATATTATATATATACAGAGATTCAATTCCTAAATTGTGTAAGTGTGTGGATTGAGTAATTGAATGATAAATTGTGTGTGAAGAGAGATTTTCTGCATAGTATATGTATGTAGGTGGAGTTCGGGCAGAACACAGACAAGAGTGACAGAGAGGTGTTATGGATTTACACACATCGACAGTACAGGAGGAAGCCTTTAATGTTACAGTAAAGTGAAGAAGGCATAAAGGTGCGAGCGGAGTTAAGCTCAAGAGAAATTTATGTGGCAGAACAACTAAATACAAAACCCTAAAGAAACCTGAAACTATAGAAGAACATTGAAGAAAATACGTAAACACGAAGTAAAAGGAAGAACGAAGAAGTGAGGTGTCGATGCATAGGATACGTTGGATCTTGGAGATCAACGGACGAGATTATTTGTGATAAGCTTCCAAGGTTAATTCGTGTAGAATGGAGTCAAGAAATGAGCGGTGGAGATGAACTTAAGTGTTAGCGGAAGAGGAATCTGGAGGAGCCATCACAGCCGTCAATGGTAGAAGATCTATGGTCATCAGGCGCTAATAAACTCGAGCATTAGTTAAAGAAGAAAGGTGGGTTTATAAGAGAAAGCAGGTTATTGGATGGAGAAAATGTGATAAGTGGTAATAGGGGGGAGTCACCCAATTCCATTAATCAATTGACACGTAGCACGTCAGAGGAGAGAGAAAAATTCTTTATCGGGCAAGTAATCCTCATGCAAGTAGCTCACCCGATATCCTTGTGGACCGTTGGATCAAATGGTTTTTGATCTACAACACATGATCACTGAACAATTCTATTGATCAAGGAAGACATCAACCGTCAGATCACAGGGTAAGATCTATGGTGGAGGTTGAAGCCGATAAGGCTTGGGAAAATCAGACCTGAGAAGTTTATGGACGTAGGTTAAATTTATTTGGGTTACAGAGGATGGATGGAGATCATGCGACAATTGTTGATATGATGGAGTGAAATCAACGGTGGAGGATTGATCTGATAAAGGTAGAGCATATAAATATGTGCCAAGGCCATGGAAAGGTGAAAAGGTAAGGTTTACGTGTATTTATGTGTATTTATGTGTATTTCTATTATACAAGGGTTATAATAGAAATAAAGCGGATTAATGAATTTTGGGTTAAATTGGGTTAAACCAAAGTCTAGCCATGGTATGATTAAGACAAGCAAGTAATGAAAATAACCAAAGGGTTAAGTAATAAAGGTTAAGGATTAATCAAAGGTTAAGAAGGGTTGAATTAATTTCCACTCAAGGGTTAATTAAGGGGTCAGACTATGTATAGTCAAGTGAAATGTTTTTGCATGAGATTAAATGAAGGGGACTTAAACCTTAATTTACGAAGGTTTGACTAGACATGGTAATTGAAATTCCTGGGACAAATGAGATTATGCATTTTAAATACATACTATGGGTAAAGTTGGCTTAGGCTAGCATCAATTTCCTTCACACCTGATCACACCATCATTCTCCTCATGTTGCTTCATTACAACCAACATCTTGATTTTTTTTCCATCTATGTTGGCTTTGGTCTTTGAATCTATATCTACCTTGCTAAACCAATGATCTCATCTTATATCCAGGTGAGTAATCTATGAACTGATCTTGGCCCCTTCGCAACTTGACCAAACACTATAGTTATTTCTTCACCAAGTAGTAGTTTCTCCTTTTCGGCCCTTCATTTTGCTTTGATACCACTTGTTGATAATTAAAATGATGCAAGAAGAAAATAACTAAAAAGAAAATACATGGATAGAAGTAACACATGTCATTTACCCTAGAAAACCCCAACTAGGGAAAAACCAACTAATAATAGATCTATTATCTTATGGTTTAACAACAACCAATATCCTTGACTTAAACATAGCCAAGTTGACCAACACCCTAGCCCTGTCCAAGTGAGTCTTCCACACAACTTTAGCACATTACAATTGAAAATCCCCAAGTCTTTTTAAAGGCTTTAACTACATATAATACCATAGTATTAATACTACAAGCCACCAATACCAAGTGCCTGGAACCACCACTATTCACTTAACAACCTTGACTCTTTTACCTGTTAAATTTACCCAACTAGTGATGTATGGGATAGCATATAAAAACTAAAAGTGCTTACTAATCATTAAATCTAGCATTGGGAATGAATAAGCTTGCCGACCTCAAAATTTTCATTGTTCCAAAGGGTGTATATCCCACTTGAAGTGTCCCTTGAACTAATTATTTCTCCTTCACTTCCTATCAATTATTTATTGCCAATTTATATCATTTCCAATCATAGATTAGTCTCCTAGAGTAGTAGAACATTGCATTGTTCAAATCTTCAAAGGTCCCTTAAAGGTTCTACTTTGTATGTGCTTCCTATCCACCTATATTTATAGGAGATAGTTAAGATTATTTAATATAGGGGATTTTGTGTTACCTTATGCTTCAAATGGATTATATAATCCTAGATTTCTTTGTTGAAATATACCTTTTCCTTCCACTTAACATGTTTTATTATTAATTATTGAGACCCAAATTTTTGTCTTTTAAGGGTTATCTCCTCTAATTTTTCTTTATAATATTTTCTTCCTAACTTTTCTGACATCCTTTCTTCCTGCATTTTTCTCCCTTAAGCTATTGGGGCTTTTTCCTTTTGACAACCCTAATATGCCACATCGAGGATTTCTTAGTATGGATCACCATCACCAAATCAAGGGAGGGATAAATAGGGGAATCCAATTGAGAACAAAAATGGGGATGAGTGGAGTCTTAATTACTAAAGAAGGCTTATGTATGGGAACTTTGAGACTAGATTCCAACTTTGCTTGAGGAATTTCTATGGTATGGTATGGAACCTTAACATGGGGGATCATTAATTTGCTAAGTTAAATGATAATTAGATAATAATGGGACTAAGGTCAATATGCATCCCCTAATAGAGCAAAGCACAAATGTTGTGATTGGGATAATACCTCAAACCTACTAGCTATAGGAATAGATTTTCTAGCTCAAGCCACTGAGAATGAATTGGTTGAAGACCTAGAAGGATTCACAAGCCTCATTTTTTCTTAACCAATTGCCATTGATCCCCCTTTTAAGATGGGGTTGTAGTGGGAATAAATTTTGGACAAACCTTGAGAAAGAGCTCATATTTGTGATCACTCTTGCATTTGAAAGGAAATTGTTCATAGTCTAGCTTTTGAATATGACTATGGTTATCTATATTTAGCTTGATTTCTTTAGGTAATATTTTCTCTAGGTCAACCTCTACAAATATTCTAGCACATGTAAAAATACTCGCTCTTGACACTAATATATCAATGTAAACCTAGGAGATTCATCATCCTGACAATGCAAAGGGAGACCACATAGTTGAATCAAAACCACAATGCTAAAGGTACTTCCACTTTCAGGTCAAAATAAGAGGTCCATTTGTTGAGGTACATCTATCTTGATCCATTAAGTGTGGGTCTGAGAAGTTGTCTAAGACAATGTCAGCTCTAAGTATAAAGGATATCGAGATTGAAAACATTAAGAAAATAATAATCAGTAGGGGAATTTTGAGGTTAAAAATGGGCCTCAAAATGAAAAATGTAGTAACAAAATCAACTTTAAGAGAACCAATAAGATTCAACATGATGATTTCATTCTCGAGGGAGAATATTTTTGAAGGGAAAAGAAGAAAGCTACTTTTTAAAATCACATTTTTGACTTATCTCCTTGTTGGTGTACTCAAATTCAAGTGTATAAAATTTTAGGATCTGGAATGCGGAATTAGATTTCACATCCAACGAGTACCCACTTTGCATACTTTTGAGTAGATCCACACTGAGAAAAATTCAAAATATGTGAATATATGTGTTTTAAACATGTTTTTTCATGTATTTTATTAGTGTTGATCTACTCAAAATATTGAAAAGTGGCTACTTGTTGGATGTCAAATCTGATTCCGCTTCCAACAAGCATACACACTTGAAATTACTTACAAGGAGATAAGTAAAAAATACAATAGAAAAATGTATTTTTCTTTTAAAAATTCATAACTCTCATTTCATTATTTTTACTATTATTTTATTATTTTCCTTAGGAGGCCCATTTTAGACCTCAAAATTCCCCTAATGAATGAAAAATGAAAAAATTGATAATATTAGGGAACAAGAAGCTCACATAAATGCATAGATTCATATAGACTATGACTTGAAAGAAAAATTGTAAAGGGAACTAGATCAATTGAAGGGTCAATTAGTGGGAACAGAGACTTTGAATGAAGCAAGGAGCATTCTCTTGATAGAGATAGTTACATATATTTCAAAAATGTGGGGATCAATTATAATTATTGGAGATGAAGTAGACTTAGTCCATAACACAAAATAGGCCATTAAACAAATGCAAGCAAAATTATGGGACAAACCACACATTTCCTCTAGAATAGTAAAAATTCTCAACTCTAGAAATTGGGAGTAGCTAAAGGCTTTCGGTGTTGAAGATAAAAATTATGTTTTAATGGAGATAAATAAGGTTTCAACTAAAAGAAACTTCCTCTAACAAGCTCAAGATAAGTACAGGTTAGTGAAAAAAGAGGTGGACTTATTTAATACAAAGTTCAATTTTCTAAGAGAAAGGGGTATGCCTTCTTGTTGAGATCAAAATAACATATTAATGTCTTTGGATGCATATAGAGAATCCATGTAAAGGACAAGAGCATATATAAACACATTTTCAGATATGATGGGAATATTGAAGGGGAAAATTGTGGTACATAAATTAATGGATGACTTTTACCTCCATTGCTAAGTCAAAATTATTTTCCCAGTTGCTCCAACCTATTAAAAATACACAATTTTGGATATCACTTACAAAAAGATGATATCTTATAGCTATCAAGTTGAAACATATTAGGAATGGTTGACTAAATTTTCCCCATAAATATTTGTGATTTCATTAATGGAATTCAATTGAGAAACGTGATGTGTGGACAAGAACTATTTGAAGCTTGTAAATTATTTTCTATTTTTACTATTTTGTTCTATAAAAGTTGCATTCACAAAAAATATCCAATATAATAATTTTGTATAAAAACTAAATAAGAATTGAAAAAGGGGTTAAGATTTTGTAAGTGAGAACTGCATTTTATATTTGTGGACAATATTATCAAAGTTTAATCAAAATATTCTCCTTTTAGCTATCGACATTGAGTACTCTTGTGTTATGGTATTTCTCTTGTAAGTTATGCATCCTTGTTTCATCTATGCAAATTTGAAGTTATATGAAATATCTTGAGAGGCTAAATTGAGGATCAATTTCCCTCTCATCAATTGGCAGTGTTACATTTTACACACAAATTTATGGTATAATCAATTTGTTTTTATCATACCTCTTGTTAAAGGTTACATTGTTTCCTAATATTTCATGTAACCAAAGTTTTACTTTGTTATTGAACCAGTGGAATATTATTATTCTATGTTTTCTTCAAGGAAAAAAATTGAAGTATCCATTGAATGTTGTAAAATTTGTGATAACCCCTTCTTTATTCTTCCCATTTTAAAAAAAGAAAAAAACCAACAAGGTTCTATTACTATAAATGTTGTTTACATATGCACAATTGTCAAGATACAACCTGTATCTCATGTAGTATAAATCATGGAATACCAAAAATTAAATAGCGGGGCAAGAAAGCCCACCTAGTAATCTCTGTAGGGAGCACTAGATATGGCTCAACAAACAAGAAATAATTCACTACAATGTGGGTCAATAAAACCAACATAAAACTAAAGAAAAAGGCCTAAATCCTGCAAACTAAAAAACAGTTAGAAGATGCTCTTACTAGCTTGGATGCACGTAGAGATGCTTCGATAGGTCCCATCACATGCACACATGCAAAAAAATAAAAAAATACAATTGAAATATGCTTTGACTAGCTTTGACGCACCTAAATATGCTTCGGCAAGCCCCATCACACACATAGGCACAAAAAATAATTGACAAGGGCCGAAGCCCTCTAGAAAAAACCAAACCAAAAAGAAGTAGCATGTAAACGAGCCAATAGGGCATGCAAATTTGCCAATGAGTCCCAAAGGGAGCACAAAATAAGCCCAATACAATGAGCTGTAAAACATTATATTAAGTCTTACAACCCCAACATAAAACTTGAAAATGA
Source organism: Pinus taeda (assembly GCA_000404065.3). Taxonomy (NCBI): domain Eukaryota; kingdom Viridiplantae; phylum Streptophyta; class Pinopsida; order Pinales; family Pinaceae; genus Pinus; species Pinus taeda. The sequence continues at coordinate 11,954 of APFE031747919.1, forward strand.
AAGGTGCAAGGCCCGCATTCATAACCCATTAAGAGTTTCGAACGATCTAGAGACAAACCCTGAAATAGGGCAAAATGTGATGCAAACTCCACAATTGCAAGCTAAAAGACAACAATTTGAAAAACAGGTTGTAAATATCGAAGAAGACCTGCAGAGGCACCAATAACTGGAACTAAAAACATGATGGTGATTAGAAAGTCGTTGGTCGGAGAACATACCATGAGGCCTAGTGAGAAGTCGAGGACAACCCCTGACCCCAATGAAACAAAGCAAGAAACTAGGCCAAATGATAATGACGATAGAAACAAAGGTGATCAGAACCCCAACCCCACAGAAGCCCGAAACACCCCGCAAAAGTACCACATGGAGAGAACCTGCAACAAATAGCTATGCTCGCTAAGGAACAGGAAGAAATCCACCAGCTTCTTGAACAATGAAGCACAAAACAAGGAGCCAGGGTGACTAGGGTTCTAGTTTCTGTGCTCCCCTAACCTTTTCCGATGTGTTTTTCCAAGTGGTAAAACTCAAGTTCTATGTCTATGGCCCCTTCTTTATTCTTCTATGACCCATAATATGTCATACCTTAGTTTTATTCCTAAGTTAGGAGGTGCCTTGTTGGTTAGACACTTGAAATATATTGTCCCACAATTTATCATATAGGTGTTAAATCACATTAGAACTTTCTAAAACTTTTTTTGGTGCAGTGGCATAATTTTCTAGCCAAGAACTGTCTCAAGGATACAACACTCTCATTTAGATCTTAATTATTCAATTGGGATACATTGGATGTTGCTCGACACTTAAAAGTTTCAAAATGGTCAGTGGCCAGTCTAAACCACCAGATATTTGGTATCAAAATTGGTTAGCGGTAATCTTAGACCACCAAATTCAAAGAGCACATTAGTGGTGATACTACATTTTCACTAATTAGCAAAAAACGCCAATTTATTCTAACAAACTTACTTGGGAAAATGATTAGAATGTCAAGTAATTAAGAAAATTTCATACATCGACGAATGTCCACTTCCAAATTTTAGCTCTTTTCTAGTTCATTCTAGATGAACCATCGAACGTCCAATTTTGATAGTTTTCAAGAAGATTTTTCATTGAAGCTTAAGATCAAAAGACTCTAAAAGATCCAATGAATAATCGTTTGCAGTAGTTTTTATTTCTTGGTCAACATACATATATATACTTGTGATTGAAGGGGAGCAATGCTAGTTTTGTAGGTTTTAACCCTATATAATGAATTGTTGGAAGAATTCTTAATAAAACGAAAAACATGCAATGGAAAATACAAACATTGACATAGATATTTTATCTTGGAAACCCAAAATTGTGAAAACGATCAAGATTTTTTTAATATATACATTATTTTGTACAATATTACAATAAAAATATATCCTACAGAATCCATGAACTGCAAATCCATTTACCATGGATTATACTAAAATTGTTGTTTCTTAAATAAAACTACAAAACCATGGGGAAAACCACCATATTCCATAAAACTGCTTTTAACAAACTATGTGCTAGGAACTGCCAAAAGCAAATGCAAAAACCACCCATTTCTTTTTGGGGAATTGCTACCTCCCTGTGACCTATTGTTGCGCATAGTCCATTTTTACAATGTATGGGGATAGTCATACAAAGAATATAACTCATACCCAACAAGTCCATGACTTACCTTATTAATTATTAAATCTAATTGTCACATTTGTTTGTATTATTTATTTAGGATATTAGTAATACATACTTAAGTGATGCCTAATGAGTTAGTTAAAATTACTTATCCTAATCACCATGCAAGGTGCTAGGATCTAGAGTGAATTTGTCTATGACGTGGCATCACCTATTATACTATACATTTGTAACATTGGTGTGAATATTAACATGAGATGGCTTGTGGTCTTTTCTGTCATATTATTGTTTGTGTGTCATGTTCCATTTATTAATAGGAATTGCATGTCTTACATGAATGTCATATAGTACCTCGGTTATTTGTGTAGCTTTAGGAGCCTCATTATTTTTTTTCCATGACTTATATAATAATCCACCTACTTTTTCATCTCATCATTTTTTAGTCATTACCTATTGCCTCCCATTTTTCTGTTTTAAGTTTCACTTGCATTTTGTAACCACCCCCTCCCACATTTACCCAATTTCATTGGCCTAGGGTAAACATGAGACTAAGAGTTACTATAACATGACCCTACCTCTAAGCTTTAGTTATGAAAGTGGGGGCGAAACCTGACTTCTCATAAACCTCACTTAGGGCTACAAGACACTCAAGGACCAAAGGACAACCCCGAGTGACTAGACCCTGAGTTGGGGCTTATTTTCTCACATCTTAAGCCCCAAATTCATGCAAAATAAGGAAAGGGTGTGCTTATAGGGCTCCATCTGCATGTATGACAATGCTTCCATGCAGTATAACCCAAAATCTCTAGTTCATAGGGTGTGGTCCCGAGATCTATGCCACTTTTCTAGGCCAGCCTCCACACCACTACCCAAAACAGACTAAAACTTTCCATAATCATTATTGGCATGATGAAAAAGCTAAAAACTTAATATTGAATCAAGGGATTGACCTAGACTTCCTAGAATGCACTAGACATTTTGTTAAACATATGGAAAACATAGAAGCTACAGGTCATGAATGCATATATGATCATAATAGCCTGAGATTCATTTGAGAATGACCAAAAAGGCTCTATGCCCTCTCCACATAGCTGCAAAAACACTTATTAGTCCACACATTCATAAATCAATAAATAACTAAACGATTCATGACAAGATCCATAGATGGTACACATCATCTAACCAAAATATATTCAGAAAATAACTAGCATAGAAACCATGGAAACTCAGCCAGAATATCAATGATGTAAAACTAAAAATTCTCATAGATAACAATATGGAAATGTATCATATTAACATAGGAAAATACCAAACAAGTTAGAGACTTCCAGGTAACACCCGACCATAGATTAGAATGAACTAAATCTCTCTTTTAGCCAATCACCCTCTCTCCATATTCCAAGCATAAATGTGGGATCCCATGGAATAACCAAGACAAAACCAAAATAGGGCTTCCAGAGGCCAAACCACCTCAACCCTAAACCATAGTGATTCCACCTCCATGGCCGAGCTTCATTAACACCAACCAGATCGGTCTCTACCCAAGGTTTCAAAGGCTCTAGGAACTAGTAACTCAACCCACAAACTTATAGGGCTCAAAAGCATTTGTCTAACCTTGCTCTAGGCACTAGTAACTCAACCCACGAAGAGCTCCAAAGCATTTGTCCCAACCTAGGCTCCAAGACTAGTAACTCAACCAAAGTTGTTCCAGGAATTCTAGATCATTTGTTCCAACCCACAACCATAAGGAACATGAGCACCAATCAAAAAAAAAATCAAGTGGAAAACCCACAACACCATGGCCATATAGGAAATGGAAAGGAAAGGCTAAAACCACAGTCAATCCAGGAAATCCTCTATGCCAATGATAACACATAACCAGATAATCACATGCATATACCATGCATCCATAAATAAACAAGGAAATCACACATGTAACCTATTACCTGCAAAGCGATCCAATTGTAGTTACTGATCCACCTGTTCCCTTGTGATTTCCTGTTTTCTTTTGCCTTCTTTATCCAAATCCAAGTGAAAACTAGAGTGCTCCAAGCATGCTCCAATAATGCTCTAAGTGTGCAAGAGTATGAGAGAATGAGAGAATAGAAGAGAGCTCAAAACCCAAATTGGAAAAAGATGTGAACTGATCCTCAAAAGCCTTTTATCATTGAGACCTCTATTTTCTTCATTTCCCTTCATTTTTTCTTCAATTTCCCTCTCATACAAATCTGTGACTCTTCATCTCAATTTTCTCCTTTATTTTCATAAATAAATGCAAATTATTGCCACTTTACCTTTGTCAATGCCTTTTCCAATTTCCATAGCCATAAATTAATCACCAGTGGTACTCATCACTATGTTTTACCCAACATTCAACTTAGAATACATGTCCCATGATCTTGGTCTTATTTTATTTACATGGAAAATCAACCAAGGGTTGTTACAAAGCCCTCCCTCTTGGGGGAACATTGTTCTCGGTGTTCAATGAAACTTATAGGGCCAACAAAACACATGCATCCCATGTAGGAATTTACAGGGTAAGTTCCTCAGAAAGAACACCAAAGGACACTACTCACAAACAGATCACAGATCAATACACCAATATTTTTGATGTGGTTAAAACCCTCAAAGAGGGAAACAATCCACGGCCTGAGCCAACACAGCCACTTCAGGAAATTTATTAATAAAAGAATAAAATTTTACATAAGCTTCTCTCATGAATGGTTAACCTACAAATGACCCTCCATGCTCTTTAAATAGAGATCATGGACCAATCAGGCGTTAAGCCATGGATCAAGTGTCGGTAATAATGAGGAGAGAATGAACCGTCGGATCACTACATATCGTGACCGTTGGATTGTAAGTTACAAAATGTACATAGTAAAGAAACACAATTTACCTAACTCTATACTAGACCAAGTTATACTTAACTATTTCCTATGTGTCGGAATATCCTAACATCCCCCCTTAAGAACAACTTGGGATAGGATTGAAGGATTTACAAATATGACAATAGGAGAAGGAAGGAGGCACTAGAGCCTATCCCCCCTTAGTGACAACTTCCTGAACTCCAAGCATATATCGAAAGTTTAGTAAACTTCACCTCTGTGAGAGCCTTTGTAAAGATGTCTGCAACTTGATCATCTGTTGAACAATATTGCACTTCAAGAACATGGTCATGAATGAGCTTTCTGATGAAGTGCATAAGTATTTCAATGTGTTTGCTACGCTGATGTTGGATTGGATCGTTGCATAGTTGAATGGCACTTTGTTTATCACACCAAAGTGTAGTCGGATGTTGCTGCTGAAAGCCAAACTCTGATAGGATCTGACGAAGCCACAAGGCTTCCTTACTAGCTTCTACGGCACCACGATACTCTGCTTCTGCTGAAGAAAGCACAATGGCACCTTGTTTCTTGCAAGCCCATGTAATAGGTCCTGAACCAAGAGTGAACACATAACCAACAGTAGACTTCTAATCATCAGGGTCACTAGCCCAATCTGAATCAGTGAAACCAACCAATAGAGGAGATGCTTCGGCACTGTAATGAATTCCAAACTGAACTGTACCTTGAACATAACGAAGTATTCTTTTCGCTGCTTTCCAATGACTTTCGCGTGGGGTTTGCATAAACTGAGCAACAAGGCCAACAACAAAGAAAAGTTCAGGACGAGTATGGGTTAGATACAAAATTTTTCCTACAAGTTGATGGTATAAGGTAGCATCAACTTCAGGGGAAGTACAAGTGACTGAAAGTTTGACTCCAGACTGAAAGGGAGAAGGAGCTGGCTTATAGTCTTCCATGTGAAAATGGCGTAGAAGATCACAGGCATACTTGGATTGGGAAAGGGAAATACCTTCCTTGGATTGCAAGACTTGAAGACCAAGAAAATAATGCAAGTGTCCTAAGTATGTCATTTCAAACTTCTTTTTAAGGCTGGACTTCACATGGTTGATAAGGTTGGGATCACTACCAGTGAGGATAAGATCATCAATATAAAGAACAAGAATGATAATATACTTTCCCACTTTCTTGGTGTAGATAGTATTGTTAGAATGACACCTAGAAAAGCCAGATTCTAAAAGAAAGCTATCCATTTTGGCATACTAAGCCCGAGGAGCTTGCTTGAGACCATAAAGGGATTCCTTAAGCCGACATACAAGACTGGAGTCTGTTTTTATAAAGCCAATAGGTTGTTCCATATAGATTTCTTCATGCAAGTCCCCATGCAAGAAGGCGGACTTAACATCCATCTGATGGACTTCCCATTTGAAAGAGGTAGCAAGGGAAAGAATAAGGCGGACAGAGTTCATTTTGGCAACAGGGGAGAAGGTTTTAGTATAGTCAATGCCTTCAACTTGTGAAAAACCCTTAGCAACAAGACGAGCTTTATTTTTATCAACTTTCTCATCTGGTCCATAATTGGTTCTGTAAACCCATTTGCATCTAACAAGTTTTCGTCCCTTTGGTAGAGGAACAAGATCCCATGTATCATTTGCCAATAATGAACGATATTCTTCATTCATAGCTGCGTCCCAATCTGGA
>APFE031747920.1:2761-14811 GCA_000404065.3 Pinus taeda
AATCATGAAAAATGAATACCTGCTGCAGCAGGAGCTAATAGTGGCTCCACTCGGGGATGGCTTCTCCTTGCGGGAAGTCAAGAACAGCAGGCCAGAGCGCCTTGATTTTTAGTTCCTTGCTGTCTTCTGCAAAACTGGGAAGCATCGCCAGGTTTCTTCCGTGTGTTCCTGGTACTATAAAAAGTCAAAAGTATGTACAAATCAATCATCACCTGCTCCTTTAAGCAGGGGGATCATTGTAGTGTTTCAACATTCAGCCGTTGATCGGGCCTTCTTCCGCTGTGCTGTTATCAAGCGATTTGAGAAAGTAGGTGTTATTGCCTTGCACAACGCTGATAGTGTACAGACCTTTCCACAGAAAATCAAATTTAGCGTGTTTGCCCTTATCTTCCCTCTTTGCATCACATCTAAGGAATTTGCTACCTACTCAGAAATCTTCTGCTTTGGTTCTCTTGTCGAACATTTTTTTGAGTTTTTCCTGTAGACTTTGGGCTCTATTGAAAACTTCTTCTCTGGTTTGCTAAAGATGAATGGTCTGATTAATCCTTCTCTGCATGTCATTCGGTTCATCCTGGATGTCTTGTAATAGTTTGATAGTTGGTATGCTCAGAGATGAAGGGAATCTAGCTTCCATGCCATACAAAAGTTCATAGGGGCTCATCCCGATGGATTTTTTGGTGGTCATTCGATCTGCCCATAGGGCGCTGATGAGCTTCTTGTGCCAGTTCTTTTTGTTGTCTTCTAGCATCTTCTTTATGATATTGATGAGGCTCTTATTGGAGAACTCAGCCAGGCCATTGCCTTGGGGGTAATACGTTGTGGAGTGTCCTAAGGTAATGTGGTACTTGTGGCAAAAGTTAATGATTTTATTGGATTTGAAGGTAGCTGCGTTGTCGGTAATGATCTTCTCCGGGCAGCCAAATCTGGACATGATATTATTTTCAAGAAACTGGATGATGGTGGAGTCATTGGCTTGCTTACAGGGGACGGCTTCAATCCATTTGGTGAAATAGTCGGTGGCTGTTAGGATCCATTTGTGCTGGCCTGAGGAGGAAGGGTGAATTTCTCCGACGAAGTCAAGACCCCACTGCTGAAAAGGTTTTTCGGTTGAGATGGGCTTTAGGGGCAGGGGCAACAACTTTCTTTTGCCTTCAAAGATTTGGCATTTATGGCAAGAGGTAGTAAATTCTTTCGCATCTGCAAACAAAGAGGGCCAGTAATAACCGGCTCGCAAGATCTTGTCCGCCGTGGATTTCTAGTATAAGTGGCCTCCGCAATCACCTGCATGAAATTCTCTCAAGACGTTGTTAGTTTCATCCTCAGTTAAACATTTAAGCAAAATGCCTTCATAATTCTTCCAAAATAGAGCACCATCTATGACACAGAAGTTTGATGATTTCATTCTTAAAAACCTTTTTTTAGTTCTGGACAATCCTGTGGGAGCGCACAGGTTCAACAAGACAAAACAAATATCAGAATACCAAGGGGATTGTGTGAAGGTATCACTGATCTGTGGAGTCGCCAGCTCCTCTTCATCATCCAACTAATTAATGTCAAGTGCTTGGAAATTCGTTTCGGCCATCAGCTTAGCTAGCCCTTGTCCTTTTATGAGCTTGGTGGGCTTTATCTCAATGTCGTACTCAAGGATGCTAGTGATCCATTTGCCTCTCCTGCCTTCCAATCCTTCTTGAGTTAATATGTCCTTTACAACCACGTTAGGGACATATGCGATCACGTGAGAGTAGAGGATATAAATTCTAAAGTCTTTAATAGCTTTGACCAGGGCGTAAGCTTGCTTTTCCATGATTTGAAATTTTAGAGGCACGTCTCTTAGAGCTCGGCTAAAGAAAGCTATTGGTTTCTCATTTCCATGATCGTCTTTCTGTAGAAGGACTGCTGCTATAGTATGTTCTGATGCGAAAGAAAAAATGATAAATTCTCGGTCAAATTGAGGACTGGTTAGGACCGGCGTTTGAGTCAAGGCCGCTTTTATACTCTCAAAAGCCTGCTTGGCCTCAAGGGACCATCTCACCTTGGCATCCTTTTTTAGCATATTACTCAATAGCTTCATTGACTCTGCTAGATTGGGGATAAATCTTCTTAGGAAGTTGATTTTCCCAAGGAATCCTTGTAGCTCCTTTGTATTTCTTGGGTAAGGGATGTGGAGGATAGCCTGAATTCTTTCTGGGTCGATTCTGATCCCATCTTTTGATATTATGTGCCCTAATAACTTGCCTTCTTCCAGGGCGAACAGGGACTTCTTCGAGTTCAAGGAAATACCGAATTTCCTACATGTGATAAAAATTTGCCTTAAGTGCTTTAGGTGTTGTGAGTCAGATTTGGAAAATGGGGTCAGGTCATCCAGGTAAACCACAAGGAAGTCATGTATTTCCTTAGCAAAAGCGATGTCCATTGCTCTCTGAAATGTGGCGCCGACGTTTTTCAGCCCAAAAGGCATTTTAACGTATTTGAACATTCCCTAGGGCGTAGTGAAAGCTGTCTTGTCCTGATCATCTGGGTGAACTAGAATTTGGTTAAATCCCGAGAATCCATCAAGTAGAGAGATCCTAGAAGAACCCACCACCCTTTGCAAGATGTGATCCATTTTAGGCAACGGGTAATGGTCCTTTAGGGAGACTTGGTTTAAGTTTCTCAAATCTATGCACAGTCTTATCTCTCCTGTTTTCTTCCTGGTTGGGACTAAGTTGGATACCCATTCCGAGAATCTGATAGGCGCAATGATCCCTGCATCAAACATTCTTTTTATTTCTTTTTCAATCATAGGGAGAAGCATGGGGTTGATTCTCTTGAGTTTTTGTTTGAACGGTTTCTGGTTCGGCTTCAGGGGAATGGTATGCTGGATGATTGAAGTGTCATAGGACTTCAAGTCCTCATAACTCCAGGCAAACATGTCTTGGAATTCTTTGAACAGATCCACATATTTTGGCTTTTGGTCAGGAGGCAGGTTTTTAGAGAGTTTGATCATCTTGGGATGTTCTGCTGTTCCTATGTTGTATTCTTCTATGGCGGCATCCAAAGGTTCCATTTTTGGTTTTCTGGCTACATCGTTGCTATCGAACATGTCTTCCAATGGGGTCAGGCCAGCAGGCAAAATATTTCCTTTTAGGTCCATAAATTCTTCTTCTGCCTTGGCTGACTTAGGTGAGCAAGACTGTTTCAGTTGCCTTATGTTTGTGCTGTCAAAAATAGTCGGGCTGAGTATCTGTTCAGCCATGTGGGTTGTGAGGGTCATGTGATCTAGTTGCTGTGTTTCTGGTGTAGCATCCATGTCAATGTTGGTGCTGGATAATTCCCCTTCCAGAGTTAAAAAATTGTTAATCTGGACATCATCTTTGAATACTTGCCAACTCTCAACATTGTTAGGAATTGACGGTCTATTTTTTACTTCTGCAGTGAAGTGATGACTTGGTCCAAAGGGGAACCTACAGGTGCTGGCAAAGGTAGCTAAGCTATGAGCGTGAATGTTATTTTCTCGTGCGATTTTGGTCAGCTCAAAATCACTGAAGGTGCTAAGCAATTCGTTGGCCGTGGCTCTGTAAGCTCTCATTCTACTATCATTGGCGACGAAGTTGCCCTTTATCTGTTGTATAATGAGGTCCAAATCGCCTAAGATGGAGATTGTGGTAGCTCCCAAGGTCTTGAGCAGCTTGAGACCTAAGAGGAGGGCTTCGTACTCTGCCATGTTGTTTGTACATTTAAAATTGAGTCTATAAGCGTGGCCTTGTGCATGATTTTCATGAGTTTTGTAAATCCACACTCCAGCCCCTGCTCCTAACTTGTTAACTGCACTGTCAAATTCTAAATACCATGAGACGTCTAGTCCAAGGCGAGTTTCGGGGGTTTGAGGGGCTTGCAGCACAGATGAACTGATGAATTGCGTTTCAGGATTTTCTTCCAGTCCTGTGCTGGTCGTCTAGGCTGTAGAAATAATTTCAAGCGAGCTGTCGACTGGCCTTTCTCTAGCATTGGTTTCTTGTTCTAGGGCTAGCGGTTCATCAGGATTTGGAAGACTTGTATTATCATTAAACAAAATAAAAGAATCCATATCGGAATGGATTGAATATATTGGAAAATTTTGGGGTTTCTCCTCACTACTCACCACATATTTGATCAGTGTTTCCCTATAAAGTCTCTTTGGTTGCCCAAAGACAGATATAGTGGCGTAAGAGAGGTCGAGTTGAAGGGATCCTTGCAGTTTTGCTCCCCATGATCGGGATAGCAGCATGCCATACTTTGTGGGTATGTCAGCTACTACTACGTCCATTAAGATCGTTTTATTCAGGAATTGGACTAGGGATACACAAAGATCTTTGATTAGGCCTAGGCATTTAACTTGACTTGAATCGAATGAATACAGATCCTTATAGGGTCGGGTGACAACGAGGTTTAACTTTTCCATTACGACTTTGGGCATGAGGTTGTGTGAGGCGCCTGAATCAAACATAGCATTGTGCAATATCTTGTCGTGTATGTGCAGGCTGATGTAGAAAGGTGGAACAGGTCCGAATGCTGTTTTTCCGTCAACCTCTGGCTCGAACAATAATTCCGGGGTGTCATCTAGAATATTTACATCATCCCTAATTTCAGGCAATTGGAGCGATTTTTGAATTTGCTGTCTATACACAGTGTGCTTAGCCAGTTCTAAGAGGGGGATGGAGATTTTGAGCTTCCCGATTTCGGCTTCTAGGCTGAATGGCTTTTCTGCTGGGTTTCGGGTATTGACACCGGCGAGTTTTTCGTTCTCCGGTGTATCTTCTGTATTTCCCTTGGGGATGTGTGTATTGCTATGTATAACTGTCCGTGGTTCCTCTATTCTGGGAACATTTTCGTGAATGCTTTCCAGGTCTTTTTGAGGGCGGGAAGAGTGTATTGGTTGTTCTATAGAACCCTGTGTTTCTGTTACATCTTCCACAATAACTTGTTGCGAATTTGGGACCTGGTTGTCAGTTGTATGATCGCTGGTGCTTTTCCCTTTAGCCCTGTTTGGCTGTTTACCATCCTTTATCTTGCTGGGTGGAGACACATCAACAGTTCGTGTTCTCATTTTGTATTGCTTATGTACCTCATACATGGCAGTGTCATACCCTTGTTTAAAGTCAAAGGACTCTCCCGATTTAGTGCAGAATTGTTCTATATTAAGGTATGGGGGGTTTTCTTCCGTGAAGGAGGATTGCTGTCCATTTTCTGAATCAACCAGGTTCATCAGGGTCCCATCTGTGGGATCAACAGAAGTAGATGCCTCGGCAAAGTTTTCTTGGAAAGGAGGTCTTATGTCATGATCCTGGTTGGCCCTACCCATGTTCATGTTTTGGGTTTTCCTGAAATTTGGGTTCCTTGCGGTGTTGGGCTGTTGATTTTCCCATGCAGTTTTTCTTTCCACGTTGTCTAACCTATCCACCATTCTGTTCATGGACGTGATGATTGCCTCCATTTTCTGCCCGTGAGAGGAGGGCTCTTCTTTGAAAGTTGTTTTTCTCTCGGTTCTTGTTTTGTTTCTTTTGGTGATTAGGTTTGCTTCTATGCTTACCGCGACATCTTGCATTTCTGCAAGGCTTTGAGGGGCTCTTTCCCTTAATTGATATGCCATCTCGGCATCAAAGCCATCCGGGAATTTGTATAGAGCAAGGTCGGGTGGAGGTCTTAGATTTGGTGGTATCACGTTGTAAACATTGTTAAATCTGGCACAGTAATCCAGAACAGCTTCCCCAGGTCCTCTCTTGATCGACTCATATTCGGATAGAATGTGTAGGGGGTCCTTCCATTTCTCCCATCTGTTAATGAAGGTTTGGTATAAGGCTTCCAGATTTAATATTGAATTAGGTGGAAGTGCGCTAAACCAGGTTCTGACATCACCGGTTAGACTTTGGACAAATATCTTCATCCTTACGCTCTCATCGTCTATTTCATAACTTTCGAAATAATCCTGCATTTTTTTTGTATGTTGTAGGGCGGTGCAAGAGGTTGTGCCATCAAAGTAAGTGATTTTCGATTGATAGTCCTGGGGCATTGCCCCGGGATTAGCAGGTAGCTGTAATGGTGCGTATCTAGCCATGATTACGGGAATTAGCGAAACGCCTAAAGCGAGAGGGACTATAGGGGTAACCGGGGATGAGGGAGTAGCCGATGGGCTATGGGTATGGGGTTGAGGTGTGGAAGAACTGTTCGGAGAAGGGGGCGATGAGCCAGAGGAATTCGGGGTGGATCGGACTAGAACTTTGATGGGGGTTGGCACAACAATCGACTGAATTACTTCAGGACTAACAGGGGTCTGGCAGTCTTTTTGTTTTTGCTGCCTGATGATCTTTGGAATTAGATTAGGATTTCCAACAGCGGGCGGATTATTGGGATCAGGATTTGATCGTGTATTACGTGTCAGCTTCTTAGGAGCCAGCGTGTATTACGTGATTGATTGCATTGATTTATCTGAGGAGTTCCCCAGCGGAGTCGCCATTATGTTATCACTCAGGTTGTCCCTAGGCTCCTATTAGGGATATGGCCGAGGTAACCACAAACCAATCTTCTGATTGCAGTTTCTAGCCCACCTGCAATCGGAGAGGGCTCTCTCCTTTTGATTCAACCTTAGTTGATGATTTTAGGCTAGCTTTTTGACTTCAAGGGAATGTTGACTGTGATTGGAAAGAAGGTAGGATTCTCGAACAAAGAGGCACAGTAAGGTGTTATAAGTTTCGAACCATTGGGCATGGAGTCACATATTGAGGCATGTGAGCGTTTTCTTGGTCACAAGGGGATACAGAGCGGGATAGCCGCACAGGATACAATACTCGGTCTGCTGAAAGTACGGAATGAACATCAGGGATGAAAGGCAAAAGAGAATCATTTCATCATTCTGACAAAGAGGAAAAATGGATGAGTGGAATCCCGGAGCAGTTAAGAATTCCTAAGACATGCACTCATATGTGAAAGAAACAGGGTAAACCAGATCATTTAAGAATACAAGCTCATAACTGTTTCTGAAGAAAACATTGAAAAATGCAGAAATTGAACTTAAGGTGTAATGAAAAAAATCTTAAGCTATTCTTTTTTCCTGCAATTTAGAAAGGCGGAAAGGTGATAAAAACATAAAACAAACAGGGAAGAAAAACACTTATTCGATCATGCAGAGACACAGGAATTCCGTGATCATTCCTTGGCCAAGAGAGAACATCAAGTTGTTTCGCAATCCATGCTTTCAACAATCTTTGATTATGGAAAAATATGACATTTGCAGTGCGAGTCTTTGCTCAGAGAAAATGCTGGAAAAAGACTGACCAACAACTACTACCAACCAACCAACCCCTCACAATATCGCTTAGGGTGGTATTTATAAACAAAATATCGGAAAGACATCATTACAAGTGACCTTGACAGGTCTGCTTAGAACTCTTCAAAAATCTAAATGCTGCTGGAATTAAATGCAAGTAAATCTTTTTGGCTGCGCTAGGGCAGCTGGATCGGAACAGGGGACGAGGTGGCCCTTGGGGACCAGATGCGGTGCTGCTGGAGTGATTGTGCTTTGGGGGCTGCAGTTTGGCTCTGGTGCGAATTGAATGTGCAATAATTATGATTTGAGAGCTTCAAGTAGTTTCGCCCTCTTTCTATGAATTTGTTGGAAGATATTAAATGTTCTCTTGCTTCGGGCCGCTGCTCAAAATATTTGCTGATACACTTTGCCGCTACATTGATGGCTCCCGCCGTCGACTAATACTCTTTGACGCGCTTGATGCCTGCTGATTTGATCTGATACACTTTAAACTCTGTGATTGATCTGCTGTTGTCTTTAAACCGGATCCTTTTGGCACGATCGAGCGATTTTGGGGATTTTTCGGCATGCAATGGGCTCAGAAATTAGAAGATTCCCTGAAGATTCCTCGAAATGGCCTATTTCCCATAGCGATGCACGATTAGCGTTTCGCGCTAATCGCGCATCAGAAACTACCTCGGTTTCTTGATCTGGAGCTCCGAAGTGCGATTTTTCTTCCTGCGCGAAGTTTTTCGGCTTTCTGGCTACTGACGTAAGCATGGCGTCGGCTGTACGGCGGATGACGTCAACTGTGGGTCCCTGGTATAGAGTGACGTGGCAAGACACTGGAGGTAATGTGGTGAAGAGACTCTGACGCGATATTGCGATATCGCGTCGGCAGGGAACGAGGGGGGTAATTGGGTTGCGACACTTGAGCGCTTGCGACTGTCGTCGCGCGATATCGCAATTATTCGCATCGGCGGAGGCAGAAGAGGTGCACATGCGATGGACACTCCGGCGCTTGTGAACGCCGATTGCCGATATCGCAATATCGCATCGGCGGGGAACAGATGGGTGATGACTTGCATGAAGATGATAGTGCGGGGTTGCGATGCGAAACGGCTTTGAGGAGGAAAGAGAAAGTAAGTCGGTGTGAAGGGCACTTGAGGTTTCGGAAGGGGTCTGATTACCTCAGAGGGATTTTGTACTTTGGAAGGAGTCCATTGTATCTGGGAAGTGGTTTTGGAGGTCAGGGGTTCTTGCTGAGTTTCAGATAAACTGAGCAATTCCCGGGAGTTCTTATGGTTATTTTTCAACCAGGGGGGGGATATTACGTAGTGGGATTTTACTTAATATTAATAAGGGGATGGGAAGAGTAGGGAGCTAAATAATAATGTTAGTGGTTAATATGTTGATGGTAAGAAAGCGCTAAGTTCGGGAGAGCTTAGGCTATTACAAGGGGATAGGACCATACTTTAGGAGAAAATATGGAACAACTTTGAGTAAAGCAGATCTTTACTCAAGCCAGTGTTATGAAGATGATGGAACTTAAGAGGTGTCAAGCAGATCTTGAACTCTTTTGGGGAAGTTAGTTAATGATTGGGGAGAACAGAGAAGGGGAGTTAGTTATACCTCTTTTGATCTTTTTTGCACACAAATCCTTGCTGATTATGTTCTACATGATATGATACCTGAAAACGTGGAACTGGTCAGCAATTCAACAACCTCAGAACTACCTACCAAGCCTACTTACCTAACATTTTTTCTTCTTTTGTTTGGGGGTGCACTTAGACTTGCAAACCCGTCATTCATTTTCTTTTGATGCTTTCCTATCTACATACTACCCTTATTTCTTCCGGAACCCAGATTAAGCTGTTGGTCTCCTCTGCTTCTCTACCTATCTAAGAATCTGCCAAGATTAAACTGTTTGGACAGATTTACAATCTCTATATTCTAAAACAGGAAATTTAAACCTAGGGAGACCAAGATTAAACTATTTGGACCTCCCTATAACTAAAAATAGCGATGTCGGGATAACTTTACAAAATCTGAAGGCAATTGGATGAACTTGAAGTAGCCTTCTTCACTTAGAGACTGTTTGAGCAAATATGGAGCATTGCAGCAAGCAAAGTACGACATATTTGGCCTGTGAAATGCCAATCATGAAAAATGAATAACCTGCTCCAGCAGGAAGCTAATAGTGGCTCCACTCGGGGATGGCTTCTCCTTGTGAGAAGTCAAGAACAGTAGGCCAGAACGCCTTGGTTTTTAGTTTCTTGCTGACTTCTGCAAAACTTGTTTACTCCGGCCGCTTTATTCCTTCTACCTACCTACCTGTTATCACTCAGGTTGTTCCCTTTGACTCCCAAGGGAATAGCAGCTGAGGTAACCACTGACCAATCTTTTAGCTGCAGGTCCTAGTCTACCTGCAACCAGAGAGGGCTCTCTCTGTATAGTTTTAGCTTTGTTTGATGACTGTTTTAGACTAGTTATGATGCACTGTTTGTTTGATTTTGGTGGGTTGATGATTCTCTTTAGAACTGAAATTCAGAATTACTGGACATTTTGTTCCATTGGGCAATGGAGTTGAGATATTTGTGCTTTAGGATACGGATATGTGAAGACAAAGTGTTGCTGCAGAGCAAGTTAGGCATGTGTGAAAACAATATATCAGGTTTGTTGATGGGATGGGGAACATTAGTAAGTGATAGGCAATTAAGAATCTTTCACTATGCTAATGAAGAAAACATGGAAATAATGCTTGAGAGCAGTTAAGAATTCTTAAACAGTATTCATCATGTTAAGATAAGTTGAAATATGAGCAGTTAAGAATTCATATCTATGACTAATCCAGCAGAAAACATATTTAGAAAATAGAGATTGAGCATAGGGTGTTCAGACCAAATCCTAGGCTATTCTTTTTCTCTATTTACCGAGATTATGGAAACATGAAATTATGGAAATAACAAGAAACACATACACAGTTTAGAAGAAACTTATTGGTTCAGCAAATGACATAGGAATTCTGCAACAAACACAGAGCTTCTAACATATCCATCTCAGACAGTATTGACACCAGCAATCTCCATCAGCAATTTTATTAACAAAAGTCCTCAGTATACAACAGAGTTCTTCAGAAAGAATACTCTTACAACCGACCCTCAGTGCGTTATCTGAGGGGATATTTATACAAAAAATAGGGTATGAAAATATCTTAGTGGAGAGTTATGGTGCAATAAATTGCACCACCAACTCTCTTACAAAAAAGTAAATGATACATAAATGTAACCCTAAAGGCTGAGATAGCCGACATTCCTTTGTCAGACAGATTTGACTTTTGGCTACAAAAAGTAGGTGATAACAGTGCTTTAAATGCTGCGTTTCTTTGGCTTGATATTCTGAGTGGATTGCTGAGTCACCTGTAAGCTGCTTGCTGTACCTGTGTGCTGGCCTGTTCTGCTGACCTATTCTGCTGACCTGTTCTGCTGACCTGTTCCAAAAAGGGTAAACAAACAATGCGGATTTATCTGGGCAAAATTTCCAACATTGCTTGCCACCAATTAGCCGGGGGCAACTGATGTCTCCTCATTTTTACCACTGTCTCATCTGCCTCTGTAAGTCTATAAAAATTGGGAGGCACCTCAAACAGATGATTAATCTCATGTTCTATGAAAAATAAATTCTCCAGCTTATCATAAAGGGTTTGCCCAGATGGGGGCCCTGTTTCTTCTGTGGAGCTGCTGGAGGCTGTGATCTGGTTTTCTACATAGTTATCTACCCTTGTCATATAATGCTTATAGGGCAGCAGCTGTCCTGTACCAGTCACTAGACTTGGAAGACCTTTATCCTGCAAAATAGCCATTTTGGCTCTGAACTCATCTATTTCTTCCTTCATCTCCTGGCACTTCCTCTCTAGTGTCTGGGTGAAATTTCTCAATGTTAGCACCTTTTTGGCAGTGAGGATTGCCTCCGTCCTGCTGGATATTTGTAAATCAGCCAGTTCCTCCCTAGTGCGGTTATTGAGGAAGTGGATCATCTTAGTTGCCTGCTCAGGCATTATTCCCAGGGCTGCCCTGGCTCTCTGAATCTCTGTGTGAGCTATTTCTATCAGCTCTACCTGCTCAAAAATGGATTGAATGGACCTCCATTGATCTTGCATAGATTTGCAAATCTTGGCCCAGACAATCCTTTTTATTTCTGCTAGGGTGTTGCCCAGCATCAACTCTTTCTCTAGAGTTTTTATTTTGGCCTCCAAGGCCTTTATTTCTCTCTGCTTTTCTGCCACAGTCATTTTTGACTTGTCATAACTGGCTTCCAGCTTGGCCAGTTTTTCCTTGGCAGTATTTATTTCTGTGACCTGGCTCTCCAGCTCTTTGATAGCCTTCATCATTTCTTCCATGCTTAGGCTGGATTCTGCTGCTTTTGTGGCTTCCACAGTTGCTCCAGTTGCTAATGTGGCAGTGGTAGGTGCTGGAGCAGTAGGAGGAGTTGTTGTTAATTGAGCTGGAGGGGCAGATTGGAGGTTTGTGGAGGTCTGAGGTGGCTGGGAGGCAGTTTCCCCTTATTTCTCCTGCATGGCTTTCTCCAATTCTACCTCCATCTCCACTATCCTCTGGTTCATAGCCAGGAGTAATTCCATAGCTTGGTCCACCTGTTTTTCTTGGGCCAGCTGTGCTGTGTCAGGATGGATAGTAGGAGGCAATTTTGCCTGCCTCCTCAATGCAACTATGTCATCCTCCTTCTTTTTCATAAGGGCCTTGACACCCTTTGGATCCTTTGGGTCATAGCC
>APFE031747921.1:0-34593 GCA_000404065.3 Pinus taeda
GTTCCCAAGGTCTGATGATGGGCTTGGGAAGTGCAGATTGAGTTTCTGCATCTGCATGTAAAACTACTGCTTTATTTGAATGAACATGAACATTATTGACTTGCTGTTTATGGGAGTCTGTTTCAATCTTCTGAACAGAAACAGGTTCAGAAAGATGACTCCATTGTTGTAGTTCTTCTTGCTGTAGCTGTGATTCAAGCTGCAAAAACTCAATATTCTCATGTGCAGTTTGCAGAGAGGTTTGGATGTCAAAGAGAGTTTCTTTGTTAACTTTGACCATCTCATCAATAGTGGAATGAATTAGGATATTCAATAACTTTAATGCATCTTCAAGTCTGGCCATTTTTCTTCAATGTCACTTAAAAAACACAACTGAGGCAGCAACAACTACTCTATCCACAGCCTCCTTAAAGAAAAAGGAATGAAAATTGATAATGATTGCTATTGCAAAAATCTTATTTGCTTCTTTCAGTCGTATGGTTTGTAAGACAATTAACTACCGGCTGCACTAAGTTCCAACGCACTTCACATTAAAAGGGGAAACCTTTAGCATAAAAAATACGAGCCATAATAGGCTTGAGCAGGACTGAATATCTGTAATATTAAATTTTAATTGTTGCATAATAACAGAATCTCAGTACCACTAAAAGAAGCACTCGTACAAGTCTCCATAAACTCCAATAATAACTGTGAATCTGGATTGTGATACAAAACCAGATGAATCTACCATATGGAGAAATTGTGATTAATGCAGATAAAACATTGATAAGCCAATAATGCCCACTAGCAGCTCAGATCCTGAATTCCAACAGCCTATGAAATTGAAAAGCTCGTCATACGACTATGCAGCTGCTCCACGGCGGTGCTATTCCAGCCAATTGCTATGATGGTGTAAGAAAGGTCCTCGGACTTCAAGCCTTCCAATATTAATAACTTGCATCCTCGTTCATGGGCAATATTTTTTCTGCTACATGTAACTCTTTTGGATTAAATTTATCTTTTGGAATAAATTTAAGAGTAATGGGCTTCCCACAAATGTTGGCAAAAAATTACAATGGCAGAGAAACAGTCCTCTCACTTTTCAGCTCTCGGCCTTCCGATCTACATCACCAAACTCATGCTGCACAGGTCGATTTCACCTAAGGTCCAATCCGTCAGCCTTTCATTCAAATTAATTTGCTTTCGCCTTCGCCGTTGATGTCACAGGGGAATATTATTAATTCTGGTTCAATTTTGAAACATCACAAGACAGCTACACAATTGGAGATCTGATGGATAAGGCCGAATTAGCATGGGGTTCCACTGTGGCCAGCTTAAAATACACGTTTCGGAGATACTGAGAGAAAAAACAAAGGTTGACACAAAGCCTCAACAAGGACCCGACTCTTCAATCGACGCCTCCACGCTTCTATGAGCAGTTCTCCAAGCGGCTATCGAGTGGTCTTCTCTTATCCCTGAACTTGTCCCTGAACTCAACCATTTGATGCCAACATCTAGAATCTGTTAATGGAAGAGTGGGTTAAAGCAATCTCGATGAGAATGAGATCTGGTCCACACTGCAAAGTAAAAGTGCCATGTATCTCTGTATTTATCTGTTCATACAGGCAATTTGATTGATAACATCGCCGAATAGTTTTGGGGAGTTGCAGAGCGATTTGGGTACGGGTGTCCTCTGTCGCTTGTTCATATTTGCAAATTCCCAATACACAGTATACCATTTCTAACGCTCATAACGCCGCTCCTCCAGTGGTTGCTACAGAAAAGCTCTTATAATGCTTTCATCAATCCTTCTCCCTACATCACTTTCTCATGCTTCTTCTTCAGCAGAAGACATCTCTTCCAACAGCCTTCGAACAGTACCCCATGTTAGCATACAAAAAGTTCCTACAGAGACTCTGGATCTCGATCTGGATAGCATAATCCACCATATGTTTCATCTTTTGAAATTCATCAACAAGAACGATATCTTTACAGATCAGTGTTCTACTTCTAATTCAGCAAAGACAATCGATTGGAGTCTCCTGAAGGAAATAAGGCATGCACACTCGGTTACTGCAGGGCTTCTAAACATTTTGCAAAGATTCGAAACTGTTTTAGCCCATCGAAGTGAGTGGTTTGATCTCTTGGAGGAAATTAATGGATTATTCAAATATCTTCGGCATCCTACTGAACGATCGACGCCTCCTCGACTTGGCTTGGCGCTTAACTTCGGGCTAGCCACACGTAGGTTTCATCACAGGTGCAATACGCAGGTTTCATACCATACACAGGTTTCATCACAGGTTTCATACCATACGCAATACGCAGGTTTCAAACGTTACATACCTTGTCCAGAAAGCTCAGCGTAATAGATGCGGCGAGTGTAACAGAAGGGGCAGCAGACAGCGATATTATTGAAATTCTCCGACCTCCCTCAGCAACGTGCGTTGAATGAAAAAACGTCAGAGTAGCGTTCAGGACTGAGCAGCGCTCAGGACAGCAGGGGTTACAACTATTTCTGGGACCTGTGCGTTTCCTTCAGAAATTAGGTATGCAGCTTCAGGCAGGCAGGCAGGCAGGCGCTCTTCAGGTAATGAAGACTAGGCCAGCACTATTCAAGGCAACTCAGATGAGTTGCTCAGGGAAAACAGGCCACTCATCATGGCTCTGATACCATGTTAGACACACATGGTGAGGGAGAACAATTAGGAAAGATAAAGCATGCATTGCATTTTTTATTAACAATCTGATATACATTTATAGTACATTTGGTGACCATTGGGATTCACATCCCAAGGTCTCTTGGACTGCTTTGTCCATTCGGCTTCCACGCCAACCCTTTAGGATTAGGTGTCCAACAATATATATGTGTGTGTGTGTGTGTGTATCCCAGAGGGATAACATAATTTAATCTACCTAATATGTAGTTACTAGTAAATTTTTTGGAGTCTATGGCTTATTCTCTTCTCCATAAACCTCACTTTTTAGAGATTTCACATTACTCCAATCACCAATTACCTTGCCCTCAGATAATGTACAGTAATATAATTGTTCTTTTAAAATGTTTTTTTTAATTATTTTTTTAATTAATATAATACTTATTGAATGGAAATAATAAAAACTGTTTTTTTTAAGCTATTTTTATTAAAGTTTATTGAAACTAGTTTTAATAGTAAAGTGGTATAAATTTGAGTTTTGATTCACTTTCATTGATTTTCGATTTTTAAGATATTAGAATATATAAAATCATATTTAAATATCAAAATTATTTTTCAATTATTTATAGAATCGAGAAGTATTGTGTTTTGACTGAATAATATATTTTAGCATGAAAATTTGCAGTCATTAATTTGATGTTGTTGTTAGCTTCATAGTTTATAACTTCATATAAATTATTTATGGTATAGCAAACCCAATATATAGTTTACCAAAAGCTTACAGTAACATGAATAATCTATACTGTTTTTATGTTGTCTATATTATATATTTTAATAAATGGAATAGATTTATCTTTTGAATTTTATTATATTTCATTGCAGGTAGTTTAATGGTTAATTATAAAAGAATATTGATAATTTAATATAATTTTAGTAAACTAAAATTTTAATTACATTTTTTTTTAAATTTAATGAGGAAGGTGTTGTTATGTAAGATAATGTTAGTATAGATTATATTAAAAAAATATTCCTATTAAAAAATAGAAAAAACAATGTCTACAAGGTCTTGGATAGACATTGATTGGGTGCTTTGTTAAAACACTCTTTGATGTATAGTCACCGGTTCGATGTTAAGTTATCAATTCAATTTTGTTCAATTACCCAGAGTGATGTATTGGACATGATGAAGATGTAGTCCTCCCAAATATATATAATCTACATGTTGCATTAAAAAATTGAAATAACGATGTTCACATTTTTACGTGTGATATTTTAGAATCACAATTTTATATTTAAGATTACAAGCAATTCTTTTATTAAGTTGTTTCTTTTTTGTGTCAAAGATGTTTTACAATTCAGTGTGGGGAAATATTGTCAAGATAAATTAAGTTAAGGTTACATAACATTAAAAAAATTAATAAAGAAATACTTACATGAAAAAGAAGGATAAATTAAGTTACGGTTACATGACATTAAAAAAATTAATAAAAAAATAATTACATTAAAAAGAGGAAAAGCAGCTCAATTAGTTAGAGAACCCAAAGGTTTACTAGTATATAATGCTCAAATCCCCCAATTGTGACCTAGCTTATGAAGAGGAGGACGGGCCATACTAGTAGTTAGTAGTTTGTAGGTAAAATGGATATGTTAGTCCATCTAAATCTATTGGTGTAATTCTCTTTCTTGGAGTTGTTTTAACTCTATTGTGGGCTATTTTGGCATAGAGGAAGTGGGTTGGCTTCGATATATTAGATATCAATTTCATTTGTTAATGAAGAAATTGTTGGATGTTCATTCATTTTGAAGGTTGTGTTATTATTTTCTTTGTAGTGATTGTTTCATGGTACATTTTGATGACGATTACTAGATGTGAAATTGTATGTTTAGGAAGATCTGTTCAATGCTTTTATATTATAAAAACCATAAAAACTCCATGCCCAAATAATTTGATCTTGAGATCTGCATTTAAGAATGGATTAGTGGTTATATATAATATATATATATATATATATTATAATTATATTATTATATATATATATATTCATATTCTAATTTAATCTGTCTAACATGTAACTACTATTCTGTGAGGTTTACGATTTATCCTCTTTTTCATAAACCTCACTTTTTACAGATTTCACATTACTTCAATCACCAATTACTTTACCTTTAAAATGATGTAAAATAATATAATTATTCTTTTATTCGTTTTTTAAATTATTTTTTAATTATATAATGCTTATTGAATGAATAATATATTAAACTTGTTTTTAATATAAAGTGTATAAAATTGAATTCCATTCTCTAAATTGATTTTTCAATTTTTAAAATAATAGAATATATAAATCATATTTAAATATCAAAATTATTTTTGAATTGTTTATAGAATTAAGAAAGTATTGCGTTTTGACTGAATAATATATTTTAGCATGAAAATATGTCGTGATTAACTTGATGTTGTTGTACTGTTATAAATTCTCTATTGTATAACAAACAAAATATATAGTTTACCAAAATCTTACAACATGAATAATCGATATTGTTTTTCTATGGTATTTATCATATATTTTAATTAATGGAATACAATTTTTTTGAATTTTATTATATTTTTAAATTTTTAGATGGTAGGTAGCTTAATTGTTAATCATAAAACAATATTAATAATTGAATACAAGTTAAGTAAACTATTTTTATTTTTTTAATTTAATGAGGAAGGTGTGGTGATGTAAGATAATGTTAGATAATGTTAGTATAGATTATATTAAAAAAATATTTTTATTAAAAAAATAGAAAAAACAATATTCATGGGGTCTTGGATAGATGGTGATTGGGTGCATTCTTTGATGTTAAGTCACCGATTTAATTTCATTTAATTCCTCTTATTTGCTAAGGCACTCCTTGATGTTAAGTCACCGGGGTGCTCTCTTAAGACACTCCTTGATGTTAAGTCATTGAGTGATTGGGTGCTTTGTTAAGGCACTCTTTGATGTCAAGTCAACGGTTCAATTCCATTCAATTCCTCATAAAAAACAATGTCCACGAGTGCTCCGTTAAGACACTCCTTGATGTTAAATCACTCGGGTGCAAGACACTCCTTGATGTTAAGTCACCGGTTCAATTCTGTTCAATTCCCTGGCGTGATCGGGGTGATGTATTGGACATGATGAAGATGTAGTCCTCCCAAGCATATATAATCTACATGTTGCATGTATTGGACATGATGAAGATGTAGTCCTCCCAAATATATATAATCTACATGTTGCATTAAAAAATTAAAATAATGATGATTCATATTTTTAACTCTGATATCTTAGAATCACAATTTTATATTTAAAATTACAAGCAATTCTTTTATTAAGTTGTTTTTTTAATTTTTGTCTCAAAGATGTTTTACAATTCAGTGTGGGGAAATGTTGTCAAGGTAACTTAAGTTAGGGCTAGATAGCATTACGTTAAAAAATAATAAAAAATTACTTACATTAAAAAGAAGAAAAGCAACTCAATTGGTTAGAGACCCCAAAGGTTTACTAGTATATAAGGCTCAAATCCCCCCAATTGTGACCTAGTTAATAGGTCGTTGGATTCCGATGGGATACAAAGAAGAAGAAGAAGAAGAAAAATACCTTTAAAATTTGGCTTACAACATTTGTTATATTGCAATTTTGTTTTTATTGATAACAATAAGTTGTTTATTTTAATTAATAATATGAATATCACATTAAAACTTAAAATTATGTTGATTCATATTCTTAATCATGATATTAGAACTTCTATTTAATTTAATCAATAAATATATAAATACTTAATATTTACAATAAACTCTTATTGTACTTTTTATAGCCAACTAGGGGTATGGTTTGACTCCAACCTTTAACTAGAGTTACACATGTAATCCTTCTAGAGTCTTTTCCATAGTACCCATGTGGTTGGCCCATTTTCCATGAGTAGTAGAGGCTAATGTCATAGCCATTTTATTGCACCCCACTATGTTTGTAAATATAACATTGTATTGCTAGCTTGGGAGCCAAAACTGCTTAAAGCAAAACTATGTGAACACTTGAAGAATGAATGTAAATTTAATGACAGGCATGAACAGACAAACAAATAGATCCTTAGTCTGAGGGGGAGGGCTCATTTTGTGTCGTGAGTAAGCCTATAATCAATGTCCTTGATTGTTTGCAACCCATACCCAGTTGCATTAAATTCCCAACACCCTACTTGACCACTTAACCATCGATGCTCACAAAAATTGAAGAGATGGGATGGGGTAATGGGTAGAGGTCGATGCTCATTCCTACTTCCCCTCATGGATCAAGGTTGGGGAACTAGGGCCTCGGGAAAAAATATGGGGAGTCTATGGGAAAGGAAACAAAAGGAGATGGGGGAAGAAGTGGGAGGGAATTAGTGAAAAACTTAGTACACAACAATGAAAAGCAATTGGTTGTAGGAGAAAATTCCCTAGAGGATATTAAACTGGGAGTGAACGAAGCAAAGCAAGATACTGTGACTCAGCTTGTACTTAGAAAATTGGGTTGTTATCCCCTATTTTTTTGCTCTTGAGGCCATTGCGCTTTGCTTATTTAATATTGAATGGTCAGTGGGAAGCTCATTGGATGATCGAATAACCATGGTGCTTTCTGGTGAGCTCCATTATTGCAGCGATAATGTTGCAACTCCTGGGGCTTTCTTCTTTACTTTTATCAACCCAATACTTCGTAACAAACTTGGAAGCGATGGTGTTGTATGCACAAGTACTAGCTCTTACTGCAGGTTGTCACTTGGTCAGCTCGCGCAAGTTTGCTAGGAGCTTAAGCCAACTTCTATGAGTTCTCAAAAGAAGCTTTTAACTATGATGAAATAAAACTAACTCTACAGGGACTATTCTATTTGTAGAAAGAGAAGGAAAACTTAAATGTAACACAAACCCTAGCAAACCCTGGCGAACCCTAATTTACCTATTAACCCTACTTTTGCAAGAAAAGAGATAAAAACTGAGGAAATGAGTGCCATTGACTACTAAAAAGGTAAATTACATTTATTCAAGCTACTTTTGAGAAGAAATGAGAAGAAAACATCTTTTTGTGCTTTTGAGTGTTTTTATGTGGAATTATTATGCTTGTGATTTATCTGGTTGTGATTGTGCAGAGGTTTGGTGGCAAAGGAAGATGGAGTTGGCTTTTGCAGAGGGTGAAGAAGGTGTGGAGAGGTCCTAAGAAGCCCCTAGTATGCTTCTGAAGACTTCCATTGCATTCAGACTTCGAAAAATCACTCACCAGAAATTCTACGGGAGACTGTAGGGGATCTACAGGAGGAGGTCGAGAGCTATTTTTGAAGTTTTGAAGATGGAAAAATGATGGGAAAGGGCAACTGAAGGCTAGATGAAGATGTTTAGGTGTCTAGAACTTGCCAAGGAAGATCAAGAACGAACGCGATGGATGGATTTGTTCAAATGGCAAGGAAGCAACTTTATGGAGAAAAATGCAGAAATTAGGGAAGATTGGTGAAATGTTGCAAATGACTTGGGAGATATATGAGAAGTGAGCAGGTGCTGGATGATTTATGGATGGATGGTGAGTTGAGGTGTTCTGCAAGAGATCTGCATATCTACTTACAAAAAATATTCAAAGAAAGAAATAAAAACTAAAATTTCTCTAGCTTGACCTAATTTCTGACCTAAAAACAGAAAATGCTAAATAGTAACCTATGAACAGAAAAGCATGTGGAGAAAACTATGGAAAAAGAAGAGGAACTGATCTAAGCAACTGAATATGAACCAATATCAACCTTCCCAAATCAAGTTATCACACTAGTCGTTGCATGGAAGAGCAAAAACTATGTTTTTGGTGGCAGCAGTAGTGCCTTGACCTTAGATCATAGTCCTAGGAAGGGAGAAAGGAGATCAGAGCTTGTTGCTAGCCTTTTTGAATCTTATTATATCACCGCAATAACCTACTTAAGCAATTGAAACAAAAACAACTATACTGACCATCAAAAGAAACCTAATCTAACAAAATAAAATGAATCTATGCAATAAAAATTAACTCATGAACTAAAGCAAAAACATATAAGTACACAGTAGGAGGTGCTAGGTAGCTTGGGTTGGGTCGTAACCCAAGAGCTTCAGCCCTTTGAAAGAGATAAGTGTTGGCTCAAAAACTGTTTCATCTTCATTATAAAAATAATAGTTACATTACATAAACTCTTCTAAAAAAGGAACTCGAAAATGAGCTGAACACAATGCTGCAAAAAAGTGCAAAAATCTACTAATAACTCGCTAACCTACTAAGGCTCTAAGCCTCCTTATTTATACAAATGGAGTCCTCCAACAGTCCTCCTAAAATCAAGGAACTCAGCTTCCTAGAACTGGAGATAAACAACAATCCTACTTTACTTGCTCGGTTGCCCCTTGGAATCATCAATGTGGACCCTTGTGCTTTGAGTTGTTGATGGAGGATTCGAGGAAAGGGGTCATAAATGAAGGAGACACCCCCCTATAAGTCCTCTTCCCTGTTTTCCTTGAGTTTTGGCTGCCATTTGCTCATAAATCCCTTGATAAGAGATTCACAACCCTCTTATCATGCTTGTTTGGAATACTGGGGTTCCCGATCACAAACTTATCTTTTCCAGAATTATCACTTGTAGCATTATCATTATTAATAATTCCATAGTTTCTAGCTTCAAGCTCTTTACCTTCTAAGCCGCTCTTGTTTTTATTTATATTATATGAGTTACCTCCTGCCTGCTCCAAGTTGCAGTTGGAATCCAAGCTGTTGATGATGCCTGCGTTACTGCAGCTGGTATCACCCCCAGCGCAATTGGTATTGTTTTTAATACTTTCAGCGATTGAGTTAAGATCTTTACCAACCTCGTTACCAACAAATTCAGAAATATCCACGTTCTTAATAGCTGCTGAAATCGCTGACATCGTTGTTGGGATTTTGGGCAGCGTAGCTGGAGCCACTGCTGGTGGAGGGACACCGTAGGGTTCCACGCAGTTCACATTGTTAATCATTTTAATGCTGTTGGAGTCCACGCTGTTCATTTTAATGTTGTTGGAGTCCACATTGTTAATCATTTTAATGTTGTAGGGTTCCACGCAGTTCACATTGTTAATTTTAATGCTGTTGGAGTCCACACTGTTCATAATGACGTTGTTACCCATTTCCATGTTACAGCTTGATGAACCTGCGTTGATGTTAAAGCCCATTTTAATGTTAAATTCTTTGATGTTCATTGATTAATTAATTAAAACAAATTAATTATTTAATTTAATTTAATTAATTATTATATTAATTAAGTTAAGTTAAATTAATGTTTTAATTCTTAATAAACAAAATATAACATCATAAAGAGTTATATTAATATTTAATTTAATTTAATTTAATTATTATATTAATTAAGTTAAATTAAATTAATGTTTTAATTCTTAATAATCAAATATAACATCATAAAAATTAATTAAATTGGAATAAATAAAAAAAAAGAATAATTGGATTTTTCAAATCAAGATTAATTTAAATTAATTAAATAATTATAATTATAATTATAAATTAATCAAATTATATAATCTTATATAAAATTAAAATAAATTCTTTTTAATTAAGTGTAATTGAAAATTAATTAATTAAAAGCAAAATTAATTATTATTTATTTTAATTTAACTCTTAATAAAAAAAAAAATAAAAAAAAAAAATTAATTGGTAAATTAATTAATCATAATAAATAAGATTTAAATTATTTACAATAAAATAAAAATAAAATATAAATTTATATTAATTATTAATTAAAATTTTATTAATTAAACAATAAAAATTATTTAAAAAATTGTATAATGATAAAATAATTTATAATTTAAATTCATATAATTAATTAAATAAAAATGAAAATTACTAAACTAAAATAATCAATAAATAGATAAATTAAGGTTCATAATTAAAATAATTAAATCCTGACCTAATTTTGAATAATTAAATAATTAATTAAATATGAAAGGAAAAAAAAATTAGAAATCAAGTGTCGGCCCTTATATAAAATTACGGTTCTTGGTTTATTTATATCCAGATTCTTGGCTCCTTCTCTCAATAATCTTTCATTCATTTTCTATCTTTCTGATTTGTCCTGATGATGGACCCCCTTTGGGGTTTGAAACGTCGACATAAGTATGGAATGTTAAGGCGTAGTCTACAATCATAAGTATTTGTGAAAATAAATCGGTTGGTAGTGCCGCACCTTGCCTAGCATGGTTGGAAGACTACCGTAGGCTTGGGAGCGCGACAAAGGAAATAAGGCGTAAGCTCACAACCCACAATGGGAATCTCGAAGGGAAGGTGCAGTCACATGCTCAGCATGCTTCGTGATCCCTCTTCTTCCAATCACAAGACTCGAACCCTGAACCTGTTACCACTACTACCCTGCCACTACTCTTCTCTTCTTGTTGAATCCCACTGTCGTGATATTTGTCTTCTTCGACACTTTTTGGGCGCTTTTGGGGGCGGATCCACGATCAGACGTCCTCGAGCCCTGCTGTGTTGTGAGTTGTTATGGATCGTTTTTCATGTAACATACTTTTTTAATTAATAAATTTATTTTTGGTCATTTATAATTTCGAAACTAGGTTTTTATGGATAAATTACATAAGATTTTTGAGGTGACATGTTTGGAACCACTTACACTTATTACGAAACGAGTCGAGTCTTTCACTTGATCTTATAAATGAACCTTCATTCCATCCACCTGATAGCCATGAGTAGTCTACTTAGGTGAATGTAATGAAGCTTGGGGGCATGCACCTAGTGGTAAAGTTAAGTTTCCCTATAGGTTATGTGAAAGGAATCACCCCATTCACCTTTGTCTATCTGGATGAAGCCGAAAATCTGTTGGATAATCATCCCGCTTCATCGCAGTGACTTCCATCTGGTTTCCGAAGACTCTCCCTTTCATCATGCTGGGGGCATGTAAACCAATTCAAGCATAGTTTTTCATTTTAAGCTTGTATAAAAATGAAATTGAATCCAAGCATAGTTTATCGTTTCAAGCTTGTGTAAACATGAAACTGAATCCAAGCACAATTCCCTATGGTTCAAGCTTGTCTAAAAATGAACCCATTTCCATTTTAACCCTCGTGATTGCCATTTTATCAGCCTCTTCTGTTTGATGAGCCTTGGTTGTTTCATCCCATTGCCACCATCCCTTTGGCCGATCATACGCTTTCACTTGTTTGTTTTACCCTTTTGAGGAACAATTGCAATGAGTGGTCTTATTAGCCAACCTCTTCACAAAAATCAACATGTTTTGAGAAGTTCCAACATCACTGAAACTAATTGCTTCCCTAGACACCACTCATTCGTCAAAGTGGAATCCTCTTTAAGCTCTTTTCAGACTCTCTAAACATGAAAATATTGTCGAACGCTTGTCGTTTCTAGCTTGTTAATGGATTAGAATTGATATCTACTCAATATAGTTTTACCCCTTCTTCGAGCTGAGATAGATTAACTACAAAAAAGGTATTCATTGATCAAACATGATCAAAAAGTTCTCTCTTGTATTATTTTATGCTTTTTCGGACTTGAGTGACAAATTTATGAAAAAGAACTTTTGGAGTTTCCTTTTCGTCCCTTTTTAAACTCTCTAAACATGAAAAGGACCGAGTTATCTTTGACAATAAACTCTTTAAAAAAATTAAATAGCGACAAACTTGTCCATCTAGACAAGACCGAGTTTCACCTTCGCTAGACTCGTTAAAACATAAAATAGCGATGGATTCACCCGAAGGGTGGAATTATGCAACAAGCATATGTTATCCTCCTTAAGATTGATAAAAATAAAGAGGTACTGGTCAGAAATGACTGGGGGAAATGGGAAAAAGCCGAGAATACTTTATGGTAGCAGGTCGCTCTTGAACATGACACTTTCACCTCATCACCATGACTATGTGGGTTGGGTCATTCAGTTTGATGGTTATCACACCATTGGTCTATCATACCATCCATCACTTTTTTTGGGTCAATGCTACCAATTCACTTCAATGTCACCGATATGTTCAAGAGAAGTCATTCAGTTCAAAACTTCATCCTTTACAATATTGTAAACCTTCATTTTCATGTCTGCCATTCCTAAACTTTGTCTCATCAGTCAATGTTTCATCTACAAAATCATTTACCTCATTTCATGTCGTTGATGTGGGATACATCAAGGCCCTCCTACGATGAGTCGCTTCTTGTCAACAACAGCACATCATCCAAGAAGTTGACTTAGAAACACCCCTTCAGTACCTTGAGACTTGCATACATCAATGGCAAGTTTCTCGCTTCCGGCGATAGGTTGACATCACTGGCCTTCGAATGAAAGACTTCGTATGGTGTTCGACATCAAATAATTTATTCACACCATGCGAAATGTACTGCAGTACCTTGAGGGTCATTATCATTATCGATGATCCCTCTCGCATCTGTTAACGACTTACATCATTGGCTGGTAATCAGACAATGTCTCTCCATGTTTGACTTCAAATCATCTATTCACATGGTTAGACTTGTCCATCGAGTGAAGATTGAATTAGATTGAAGACCCCAGATCTAGTTTCATCCATCCGGGTTGTGATATATTTTTCAGGAGTACAATATCAAATGTACAATGGCCTTACATTTATGGTCATCCATTCACAGGTCTATATCTCTAGACAACTATATTTGTACATGTAATGAAAGTTTATAAGCTAAGCATTGGTATACCTTCCCTCGGCTAGTTCGTGAGAAAAAATCAAATTATCACGATATTTGTATTGTAACTGATGTAGGTCTCCTTCCACTTCGAAACCTTCTCTCCAAATGGTAAAGCATCTCACTCAACATGTTTATGTTCGACTTCATGCTTTAGGGGGCAACTGTTACAGGTCAATTTGGGCACATCAATCCTGACTTCCAAGATCCATATTATTAGGGTCCATCAATCCCTAATTTAGTTGTTTTCATTCCCTAATGAGATCAACCTACATCATGCTTGGCTCCCAAGAGTTTCCATGACATCATTCATCCAAAAAATGCATCTAAGGATATTATGCAGGTGGCCCTTTATCAGGTTGCATTATAATGTAGGAATTTCATTGTCTGGGTGCACTGCAGTGCAGTTGGCCTTTGTTTCACCTGCGTTGAGTGAGATTCATTGAATTTTTGAAATGAATCCATTGGATTCGTCATCTAATGGATGCTTCTGGAAGTTTCCAGATGGATTAGGCTCGCTTTTTGATGAGGAAGAGGATGAATGAACCTTAATCCATTATCCCTTCCTCCATGGAACGACTTCCCAATTTTGGCAAAGCATTCATGAGGGCCATTAATGGCTTAACCTCCTCCATTCAGCTATAAATTGACCAAACATTCAAAGGCTAGTCTAGGTTGGAATTTCTTGATCTAAGGAAATGTTGTTTGAATGAGATTAGTGAGAGTATTGTAATGATGTCGAAATGTTGCTTCATGAGGAGAGAAGGGTTTGAAGCTGGAAGGATGACATTGAATTGAGCATGAATCTTCATGGGTTGTAATATTTCCTTCTATTAATAAAGAATTCTAAGCTTTTTCCATTTTTGTTTTTATATGATGTATATCGTATTCTATATTCTATGATATGTTTAGTTAATGGATCATTATTGTATGCTTTGATGGGTTTCTGTCTCGACTTGTGTGTAGGTACTTTCGAAGCGAATTAAGTAGAGAGAGGAGAGGTGAAATCAATCAAAGGAGAGAGGGATCAAGTGAAAGTTACAGGTTGGTTCCTTTCCTTCCTTCTCTTCTCTGTTAATTATAGGAAAATCAACGAATTACTTTGTCTGTTGTTTCTAGACTAGCTACTAGGTCTAGACGGTGAGGCGTTTGAAGAAACACTAAATTTTCCCAAAACACGGGTTGCTCTGCTAAAACTTGAAGACTAGGACTTGGCTGACTATGAGAAGTTCGCACACCTAGAGACCGAGCATCTGATGCATCGCATTATCGATACAACCACCGGAATGAATGCATTTGAGCCAAAGAGGTGGCTCAAAGGAGTAGACAAGGAAGGGTTGCTCAATCTTCTATGGGTGTCGCACTACAATCACACCCATATTAGTCATCAAGGTGCTGCCATGCTTGGTGCATGATGGGTATCTGTGGCTAGAGGAGCCAATACCCATCACAGATAGATTTATCCATAGGATCACGTGGTTTCCCTACACAAGAGAAAATCTGGCCATTATATTTGGCAGAAAAGGTGGTGAGCGGGCCCTCGCAGAGGTCATGAAAGAGAAGTTTAAGTTGGTAAAGAAGTCGTGTGGATATGCCAGATCCAACATCTGTGACCCTGCTATAAAGGTGGCTACACAGATTCTATCAGGGAAGGTGATGAGGAAGTGTCGCGCTGATGAGGTGCCAGTGCCTGTCGTTGTGCTAACAGCCTAGTGCGCTGAAGGAGTTCAATTCAATTGGGTAGATTATCTCCACGGTGAGTTCCTTGCAAACTGTTACAAAGCACAAGAGCTTAGCAAGACATTCCACTACGCGTGGCTCTTGTTGTCTATTGTGCTGATAGCATGGGAGTTACCAGAGGACAGCCAATTCCCTTCGGTCGTGCCAGACCTCCTAGAGGAAACGAAGTACGCTTCGTTGTGGACAACCAAGGATGCACAATGAATCAAGGATAGCAAGATCTTCTGGATCTTGATGGAGATGAACATACGCATGGCCATCAATTGCAAACCGTAGTTGTCACCTATGGTGTTTGCCAACCTGCAGGACTATGCAGAGTTCAAAGCATATTTTCACCATGTGTCCATCAGAGTGCGGAGGGACCCTACGTAGAAATCATATGACTTGCCTTACCTGGGAATGGATGACGCAATTGATGCAGTACTTGATCAATGGCCGATACAGTGGCGCACTACAGCAGACTTGGTGGTGGGTGGGAGCAAGTCTGCCACACAGAGAAATAAGGAGGAGGCCAAACTAAAGATGACACAGCTAGTCGAAAAGAGAAAGAAAGAGGCAACTGACAAGGCCCAGGAGGAGCACGATGCCACTCAGCAAGAAAAGAAGAAAACAGGAGGAATCGAGCGGGGCTTTGACAAAGGCATGAGGGCACCTTCACCTGAGATAGAGGAGGAGACAGAGAAGAAGACAAAACAACATGGTTTAGACCCATAAGTGACGTTTGCCCGCGTCAAGCGTCCAAGGGAGCAAGAGTAAGGAGGGTCCAGGAAGAAATATAAGGCTAATAAGATATCGTTGGACCCAATCACCCTCATAGAGGGAAATTTGCATGACATCGGTGACACGGTGCGGGATGTCACTACGAAGGCCCTACAACAATTTTGGTAGCAACAACAAAAAATTTTGGGGGCTATCCAGACAGGTATGTAGGAGCTGCAGACCCATGCATCATAGGTTGGCACAGTGTCTACTAGCCTTGCTATCGACACTTCAAAATCTACCGAGATGTTGGGCACAAAGGCCTCCAGCGCGATAGTGCTGCCTGATGGAGCACTAACCACAGAGAATAACGCTGACAAGCCCACTATCAGCGCCCTAAAGGGAGTAGGGTTAAATCTGGCAGCGCTCCCTGATGAAGCGCTCCACCTATTGCAGGATGGAGTGATTGCAGAATTGAGGGCCCATGAGCACCGCGCCCTACAGGTGACCAGTGAGCAGTGGATTAACAATGATCAGATGGCACTAAAGAGAGACTCCGCCATCACCGCTGTGACGGAGACGACTAACCAAAACAAGTGTATAATGCAGGTCATCGATGAGGCATGTCGAATGGTCCCAGAGTTTTCCATTCTTGAGGAAGAACTAATCGAGGCACCATCTGCAAGCTGGCTACAGGGGTGCGCAATGCTCGTACAGAAACAGAAAGGGTTCAGTTGGAGTTGAACTTTTAGATCAACAATTTACAGTTGAAGGCCCAACCTTCAACCTCGCTAGAAGTAAAGGAATAGTGTACAACCGTTGTCACAGAGGCAATAGCGGTGATTGATAGTGTAGTAGCAGACTGCACATAACTTTTTGAGCAATCGTTCGAGGTCCTGAAAAGATTGTAGGAGGACGCTAATGTACAATGACTGGAAACGGAAGCGCACAAGCTACAACAATGCTATGCTGAGGTCAAAGGCACAACGTGAACCATCACATTGACACAGAGATTGGTGATGTTGCAGGAGGCCAAGTAGCTGAAAGAATAGGTGGATGCAGTGTTGCACAAGAAGTGCTGAAGGAACGACTGAAGCCCTGACTGAATGAGGCTTACACGGTCATAGCCTCTATTGAAGGAAAGCTTGCGACTCTACAAGCAACTCAGCAAATGCTTCAGGCCGACAGTTCAGGAGCAGTGACTGAGAAAATGGTGGAAGACGCGAAGCAGGTGGTCACATAGTGCATTGCCGAGGTTGCAGTAATAAGGGTCGAGCTAGGAGGTCTTCACACTAAGGTCTCCGCACCTTCTAGTGACTTGAGGGAGAGTCACAATGTTTGTGTTGGGGGCCTATTGGGAACGGGATCCCCTAAGGACAGTTTTGGGGTTAAAAGCCCATGTTTTGGGTCCAGTTTTGTAATAAAGTTGTAAAGTCTCCGCATTTTGTAGTCGTAGAGTGCGAAGGTGTCATGAGTCATAAAGGGTTGTCCGCCCTTATTTTGTAAAGTATAGTCGGCTATAAAAGATCTACCCATGGTCCGTAGACCATGGGATTGTATAAAAAGAGCTAAATAAGTAAGCTCTAAGTAGTTCTGATGGGTCATAGGTTGTAGGAGGAGTCTTGAGCGATAAGGAGAGAAGTCTAAGTTTTGAGTCTTAGTGTAGATAGAGGCTCTGCAACTAAGTGCACAGAGGCCTAGGATGGAAGTCCACAGTTGAATGCGCAGACCCCTGCAGTTGTGTGCGCAGGGTGGATACTCTGTAATCTTCTGAAGATATCAACAAAGAGAATCATTTTACAAATTTTGTGTCTTTGTTTCCTGTTAATGCATCTTGTCATATTGTGTATGAATTTCATTTATAATGCTTATATGATGCGCGAATGTATGTAATTACATTGGATAATTGAACGCAAGTAAGGATATATGTTTACGCGGCACTAACTGTGATTGTTTAATAAGATAAGTAAGATACTTAAGCTAGTTTAGGAATTTGCATGATACATTGCTTTAGCCATGCAAAAGTATCTGAACTGCATGCTAGGACTGCGTGAAGGTCAATCATACCCCTTCGTGGAGGTACTGAAGGGGAGAATAAAGGGCTAGACAAATAGAGCCCTAGAACTTAACAATCTGCATGAAAGTAGGAAGAGAAGGAACAAACCAACATCATGACCATCTCAGGGTGCGAAAAGTTGGTTCCAGCATCCCCCCATACTACTTTGGGTGAGACTTCAGTCCGCGCTCCAGCTGATGTCGAAAGGGCCAGTAGTGTAGGGATTTTTTTGGCTAACTAACGTTGAACCTAGGTCAAGCCCCACCAAGCCAACAAATGCATTAACTAAACTAGTTATACAGTGATATATTTATCCCATGGAATAAAATATACCTTAGTCCAACTTTAAGTTGAGCATAATATTTCTTTATGGTTCATTCTTAACATGTAAAATATGCTCGCTTAAGCCTAGTCTAGGGGATCACTATTATCTTTTGGTGTCATGTCCACTAGGGGATCAAAAGTAAATACTACTTTCTCTTTAGGAATTATATAAGTCATTTCTTACTTATTACGACTTGAAAGTGTTGGTTCAGTTATGGCTCTTTCTTCTATCTTAATAAGGTTGAAATAATTAACATGTTGTACAAAGAGATGTGAATCTTGAGGATGTTGATACAATTAGAATTTATGAGCAGTGACTTTGAGAACAATATTTGGTTTGATCTTATCTCAAGCAAGCTTGTATTCCTCAGTAATAGCTACATCAAGATAGTGGAAGGTTGGTGCTTAGTTGGTGGAGGATGGAATGAGCATTAAAATGCACCATTTGTGAGGAGTTGTGACATTTGGTTCCTTCGTGGACCTTATATATGGAATATATGAGTCTCGCATGATGCACATACCCCCAAGATAAAATGAAAATGTGCAGAGGAGCCCTCACCTTGGAGGGTTTCCTTGTGGACTTGCATCTTCTTTCTACACTTACCACCAGTTGAATGAGTCTTCAAGAAAACTACAAGAATTAAGGAAGGGATTAGAGGAAATGAAGGCTCATTTATATAGCAATAAACACATTCTAGAGGAGTGTTCAACCTTAGGAGCCTACAAGTGGCTTCACGATGCCCTCTAGCACTGCAAAGTGGGGTATGGGAGACAAGTAAGGAGTGTTAGCTCTGAGGAGCTATCATGTAGACTAGGCTCACCACATGACACTTGCATTATGATTGAGGAAGAGATTTAGTTGTGATCTATTCAGTAGTAATTTGATTTGTCGACGAGAAAATTGTTGGATGCTCATTCATTTTGCAGGTTGTCTTGTTGTTTTCTTTTCATTGATGGTTGCATGGTAGACTTGTTGATGATTATTCGATGTGAAATTGTATGTTCACTTCCATCTCATTTAATCTTTGCATAGTCAATACATTGATATTGTAAGGTACATTGTTAATAGTAATATTAATTTTCTGAGTTCCACAAGTCCTTTTTTCATTTTGCTGGTCAAATTCCATAGCCCAAACGATAGGGCACTCATCCTCTTGAGTTTCATATTTTTATATTGCAAAAACCCTATAAAATCCATACCAAAATAATTTGATCTTCATATCTACATTTACAGATGGATTAGTTGTTTTATTCAAAGATTTTTCTCCTTGTGCTATAAAAGACCAACGAAAAATGAGAGGAACAATTGTTATGATGACAATGGGCAACATTCTGGTGTTTCCCTATGCTTTCACTTTGTTAAAGGACGTGAATAATTTTGAAGTATATGTTTTTGTGGTAACACTGTAATGGCCTTGATGAAAATTCCATGTAATACAAGTTAGTAAAGGAAAAATAAGACCACAGTTAAGGGACACATATCCCAAGTTGAATTTTGGGCAAAGATATCACAGTGGGCATCACTGGACGTGTTTATGGCTAAAGAAAATTGGAAAAGGTAGAGGCAAAGGCATTAAAAAGGAAAAAAGGCATTTTTGGCACATTTATTTATGAAAGTACAGGAAAATAAGAAAAAAGGGAGGTGAAAGATCACAGGTTGCATGTGAGGAGGAAAATGAAGGAAATTAATGGAAATTGAAGAAAATAGAGGCTTCATTGATAAGAAAGCTTATGAGGATTAGTTGGCAGGTTTGATCAGTGTAAGCTTGGTCAGTTCAGTTTTGGAGCTCTCTCATTATTCTCTCTCTCACACTCTTGGACATTTAGAGTTTTCTTGGAGCACTCTAGCTTTGGAGTAAGGAAGGAAATGAAAGCAAAGGAAAAGAAGGAAAGGAAGGATCAAGGAGGGAAGAGCAAGGTCGAGCAACTTCAACAAGAATACTTGCAGGTAACATAATTCACCTGTGATTTCCTAGTTAGTTTTGACATGAATGGCTTTGCATCTTGGTGTATGATTCTCTTGATGTCGATGGCATGGTTTTGTCGGGTTATGATAGTGGTTTTCAACCTAGCCTTACCTTTTTCCAGATGCCATGGTGTGTTGGGATGTTGATCTCGGTTTTAAGCTTTGGAATTTCCAGAAGGATTTCAAAATCTGGGGCAGAGGTGATCTCAAGGTTGATTCCCAAAGGTGTAGGAATAACTTAACTGTTTTTTGTGGGCTACATGGTAAACCCAGAGAGAGGTATCTCAGTTTAGGTCCTAGTGATCTGGGATTGGATTGTGGTAAAGCCTGAGAGACAAGGAGACGGAAAAATCCTCAAGGATAGTGACGGATTTCAGATGGCATTCCAAGTTCAATTTGTTTTTGTGATCAGAGCACAAGTTTTTTTGTGATCACAGATTGGTGAGAGTGGAGGTGGTTTAACTTCTAGATTCTCGTGGTTGTTTTTGGATTGGTTTTTCCATGAGATCCCACATTCATGCTTGCAATATGGCACGTAGGTGACTGGCTAAAAGAAAGATTTGGTTCAGCCATGTGAATGGTCGAGTGGTACATGGAAGTCCCAAACCAGGTCAAATTTTCCTATGTTTAATAAAGGCTAAGTTTTGTTTCTTTGTTACTTCTTAATATGTGGATTTGATGGTTGATATATCACTATTATTTTCATGGTTTAATGTTGGTTATAAGCATGGTTATATCACTGGTTACTGTCATAAAATTTCATGTATTTACTTGTAACTAAAAGAATAATGGATGCAAGACCTAATTGATGTCATAACAGTTCAAGGGAGAAGGTGGCGATCCTTCTTCTCATGTCTCGTAAGATTTTTCCATCATTCATGCTTTGTCTTGCATCCTGGACTTGTAGATTGTATTGATGCCAAGTGTTTGACAAAATGTCATTCTCGGTTGGGGATGGTTAGGCCTAGTCCTTGAGTTAGTTTTTGGTTTATTAGTCTTGTCATCATGTGTTTAATGGATTCTGAAAGTTACAACAAGTTATGGGCAGTGACCGGAATTCTGTTCTTGAAAAGTTCCTTAAATATCACAAACTCTAGCACAAGTCTACTAGAAATAGTCTCTGAACATAGGCATGTAGGCCTGTGGGAGAGTCCAGAGCTCTCTAGATGTTGGCATGCCCATGGCATGGGAGCATTTAGAGATCTATGGATGCTAGCATGCTCATGGCATGGGAGCGTCCAGATGTTTAAGAACTTTAAAACTCAGTGAGACCTAGGGGCATGATCTGCAAATCACCGCCCAAAAGTTTCCTACAAAAAAAAGAAACAAGAAAAAATTCTTCCCACGGCCCAAGAAAGTGCTTTGTGGAGGATGTAGCACATGTCTGAAGTTTGTTGAATATTAATGAAAAATTTTGAAACTGAAATATCCATCAAACCCTCATTCCCATGGAATCATAACTTGAATATGATACCACTGATCTATATCTTGGGGAGGGTCCCAAGATCTGCAAGATTGAAATGGATCTTTGGGGAGGCCCACAAAATCTAAGTAGTTCTCTCATATGATTGTGAGAGAGATTCAACAACCGAAGATAATGGTCGATGGATTTGTTACCCGCTCTGATACCACTAATCTGAATCTTGGGGGGAGACCCCCAAGATCTAAAAAATTGAAATGCGAGAATAAAAAAGGAGAACACACAATAACAAAACCAAAAAGAAACTTTTTTTTTTATTAAAACAGATAATAATTGTAAATGCTACATTGTGGTGGACAATCTATCCTTTTACAAAATGTGACTTGTTACTTATAGACTTTTTTTTCTTACAATACAACAGGTAAATTCCATGGGTGGGTAAATACCATGGGTGAGTGATACCATGGGTGGATGTCACAATACCATGGACAAATACCATGGGTGGATGCCACTTACAATACCATGGGTGCATGAATACCATTTGTGGATTCCATTTTCCATTCAGATCAAACACCCTATATATTTGTCCTAAAAGATATGTTATATTTCCTAAAGTTCTATGAAGAGAAGAAAACATTGAGATACTTGAAAGGTGCCCTCAAACCTCCATTCTAGGGCCACAAAGTTACAGAAATATCAATGTGGGTTTTCTATGGTGTAAAAATCCCTTAGTGAGGTCGAGAACTATCTCTAAGTGTGAACAGAAAAAATGATCAAGTTGGGAAGAGGAAATGAGCGTGGGAAAGTCTAAAGGAGGGCAGTTTCATGGAGAGAAATGTTGAAGGTGATGGAAGTATAATGTATGTCCTCTTTGGATTTTAGGATAATAGTTTTTGTACCCTTTTTTAGGGCTTCTTATACACAAGAACACTCACCAAAGTTATATCCCTAAGTGGCCTAGATTTTAAGTATAAGCAAGAGGGCCGAAGTGTATCTCCATGTGTGAACAGAGATGAGTGTATGGTAGATGTGGAGGGGTTGTCTTGAAGTGAATATTGTTGGAGATTTGTTGATGTGGAGGATTATTCAATAGGTGATTGTATATTTTGTTTAGTTTCCCAAGTTTAGTGATGGTTGAAGTTCAACATCACTATTAGGAGGCTACTATTTGTATGCTCTATTGCAGTCTTCTTTAATGGTATAAAGAGACTATGTGTGGAAAAATTTGTAAGCCCTAAGGCCTGATATT
This sequence comes from Pinus taeda, assembly GCA_000404065.3. Classification (NCBI taxonomy): domain Eukaryota; kingdom Viridiplantae; phylum Streptophyta; class Pinopsida; order Pinales; family Pinaceae; genus Pinus; species Pinus taeda. The sequence continues at coordinate 22,806 of APFE031747921.1, forward strand.
GTAGCAGAAAAGAGTCAATCAAGAGGGTTGTGTGTGAAGCCTTAAGTTCCATATTTTGGGAGCAACTATAAGACTAATAAGAGGGAAAATCTAGAAGATTTGGAAATCTTAGGGGAGTAGGAGAGTATCTAGAAGGAATACTTCTATGAGCCTATGTACATTCATCCTGGAGCAGCAAGAGTGATTGATAGAGGTAGTTTGAGAGACTGATGATGCAAGAAAATATGAAGTAGCAAATGTACTTGTGGGCAATAGAAGAGGTGGTAAAGGACATGCCATAAGTTTTAAAGGCACGTGGACCAAAAGCGATGAGTAGAGTGCTCCTTCGGCAAGCAAGTCAAGTGTATCTTGCTTAAGGGTAGATGGTAGTCATAAGTTGTTGACTCCAAACCCTAGTTGTCCTTGCATAAGGGATAATTGTAAGGTCCATGATCACTGGTATGGGAGCCCTATGTTTTTTGTATTAAACTTGTAATATAACAAGTTTTGGATTAAAAAAATTGTCGTGTGCACTAGATTGATTCATTATTGTACATTTTATGTTGTGTAAAGTGATTTTGTTGTGGTATTTTAGTGTGTTTATGATCAAGTTCTTACACATAGACCTAATTTTGAAGTGCCAAATAAAAATCAACAATAATGCCTAACATGATCAACACAAAATTGAGAATTCATTCAAAGTGGGAGGAATAGTTTGGTTGCAATTGATTAAGGAAGGACTACATTGTCTTGGTAAGAAGATAAGGGCTTTGAAGTATGGACTTTTTGACGTATTGGAGAAGGTGGGAGATGATGCTTACTGAATTAATCTACCCTATACACATTTACTCAGTAGTGAATGTTGAAAGTTTGAAACTTAAGAGCCTTCCAAGTTGAATCAGGAGGAGTAAGTTTTACTTACTATAGAGGAACTAGAACTAGATGCTTAAGCAGAGTTGGTAAGAAACACAATTTTGTAGGAGAAGTCTATACCTATAAGATCATAGTAGAATGGCCTTTGAAAGATTAGGATGAAAGGACAACTTGTATGGAAATCAAAATGGTACTCCATGGAAAAGGTAGAGGAAAAAATCCTCATATTATTATATAAACCTTTTGGAGACCAAAAGCCTCTCTAAATGGAGAGATATGATCCAAATTGGCTCATAATGTAAAATTTTCATCTATCTTGGTACTGTTTGGGTGGATAAAGTGGAGCAATTAGCATGTAAGGCCCATTTTAGTGGTAGGTCCTACTTTAAAAAATTTGTGTTCAGAACTTTTCAGAGCCATTTGGAGGCATCAACTGATGTTTTTTGGGCCATAGTGTCCATAAGTTGCACAAAAACCTTGATGTTGATCAACACATCGAGATCTTTGCAACAATGTGAAAATAATTTTAATGAAAGACCATATGTGAAAGGTATGTGTCATGTAAGTTGACTTAACATTTTCAATAGTACAAAGATCTCCTCGATTAGAGCTCATATGCAAAAAAAATTCCTCTTGCAAGTTAACCTACTTTGTTGGGCACCATGATATGAGTGGATGCCACATTAGCTGCCCATTAATCACATATGTGGGGCTATCCATATATGGACTTTCAAAAAGATTCTAGGATGTCCAAAATCATATCACAATTAATAGTTGAGGAAGTCAAAACCCTACCCCTAGATGGCTATCCAGCTATGTTATATATTGGCCTCCTAGGAGGAGACAAGGTTCCATTCTTTGGCATTGTATCTTGTTCCATAGCCGAGCAAAAACATTTGAGAGTGATATTTTGCAAGCATAATAGGGGAGGATGGCTCTATAGTAGTGGTTGAGGCCACAATGTCAAAAGGTAACTCCATAGCAAGTTCCCATTCTTTTGTAAGTGTATTTTATAATTGAAGCAAGAAGAGAAAAACATAGGTCTCACCTCCTCACTAGATTTTCTCCAATTTTGGGTTTCCTAACATAAATCTCATATTCATTTGTGTGGATGTTCTATATTTTGTGCTTATTCATTTATTTTATTATTTCAATTATTTCTTAAATTCAAGAAATAAACTAAAGATAACAAATCTAAGATATAAGGAAATAAATCATCATAAACTAAGATGTTCAAAATAGTATTTATTGTGTCAAACTATTCAAAAAATAACCATGAGGGTTAGTTCAATTGGTCGAGTAACCATTGCATAAGCACCTCGCATGGTTGATTGAAAATTTAGAAGGTGAGAGGAAAATGGGCCTGGTTAGGGTTTGGCAGTGCGGGTATCGGAAGGAACCCCGCACAGGACGCGGTTAGGACAGAGCTACGACCCAGTTAACAGGTACAGCCTTCTGCGGATATTCTCCATGCCAAAACTGGACAGCTGGAGGTTAGATAATTTGGGTCACGGATCCCTGTTTAGCCTTTTTCCCTTTACTGTTTTTTTTTTTCCGACGGCAGACATTCTCTGCTAATTTTCTTGTGCTTTCAGAGTGCGGGTTCAACGTCGTGGAATAGGGAGCCGTTTTTTGGGTCAACCCGGTTGTCATTGCTGTCGTTTGTTACTTGTTTATCTCCCTAATCATGGTTAACCCCGAAGAATTAGTAGATTTAGACCCCTCCGTGGAAGATATATTATCTATGTGGGGAAAAGACCCTTCTGAAAAAAACGTTGAACAGTTTTTTGGGGTAAAAAAATTTACTGAACCTGAATTCCTCTCCCCGGTGGATTTTCTTCCATTATTGCATCAAGACGGGGCTGTTGCGGTTGAGGATGCTCCGGCTTCAAACCAGGGAGACTACGGAAGGAAATCGACTGGAAATGCGGCGACAGTTTTGCTAACAGATGCTATTCCTTCGGCGTATAAGGGTAAATCTATCGTCAGTTGGCTTCCCCCTTCTATCAGCTTGGGAAGTTCTGAATCCCTGGGCCGCGCATCCAGTATCAACAGTTTAAACGCTTCGGAGTTTCGTCCCCCGCTCACTAGGTTTTCCCTATCATCAGTTGTGCGAAATCTTGAAAACCCTCCTGCTGGGGATTGTCAGGGGACCCATGGTCCAAAGGTGAGTGCTCTAGGTGCACTCGTCGACCCTCTCAATGGCATTAATACTTCAGGGAACCCTGGTGGGGAATCCTCTCACCGTCAACAAGCACAGGCAGTTGATTCACATGGAGTGGTGCCACCACATTGCGATTTAGAACGGCCAGATATATCTGAGGAACGCTGTGGATCTGCAGAAGCCCTAAGGAGGAAGGGTGAGAAAAGGAAGTCTCAAATTCGAATAGGGTCACAGGATTTGGGGGAGAACCTTGTTTTAGGTATGGAAGTTTCGATTGATGAAACTCTTGCAGTTGCAGAAAGCACGATTGTGGGACGGGCAAGGGGAAGGAAGTTCTCTCCTGAAGACCTTCAGAAATGGGGAGAAGAACATTTCATTAAGGAAAACCCTTTGTGTTTCGAGGCACAATGCCTTGTAAAAGGCTGGTTTATGTTCAGATTTGCAGACAAGGAAGCAGCAGATTGGGTCTTGGAGAAAAATTGGTTCATTGGGACCATTCCTGTCCTGATGAAGCGTTGGACCCCTCTCTTTGATGCTGTAAAGGAGAGCACGGAAGTTTTCCCTGTCTGGGTTCGGGCGCCGGGCCTTCCTTTCTTCCTATGGACAGAGGCGGTCTTCAAATCCATTGGAAACAGACTGGGAACCTATATGGAGGCGGATATGTCTTTCAGGGATACAAAGATTAGGGCAACGGCGCGCATTTTGGCAAACATTGATCTGAGTAAGGGCTTGGCGAAATCAATAAACCTTCAGTACAGAGACTATATCTATGAACAAGTTCTGGATTACGAACACTTACCATTCCGCTGCCATATTTGCCATGAATATGGCCACCTAGCCAAGTAGTGCCCCCTGCTCAGGAGGCAGAGGCGTTTTAGGAAGACAAACGGTCAGCGGGCATTCAAAAGATCACGACCACAGGCTAATCAGCAAATGAGTGGTCCGCCACCCCCGCCTGAGGACAGCTTGGTATCAGGGACTCCACGAGATGGGGTTCAACCAGTGGAGGTTCAGAACACTGAGGGGGTTGATGTTGAAGATCCTCTTCCTGATGCTGAAGGGAAGGCCGATGATCGGAACATATCGCCTGCTCCATCACCACCTCGCGCGGAGAACACGGGTATGTGTACAAATCTTCCTAACATTTCTTCACAAAATCATGTTATCTCAGATGTTTCCATGCTCGTTTCTCAAACAGTTCCTGAGTCTCACACTGAAAAACAACCTGTGGAAGATTCACCGCCTGTTCTTGACCCTGATATAGAATCTCTGTCTGCGGATCCGGATTCCCTCAACTTAAAATGTGAAAAAAATTGGCCTCCCCTTCCCCCCCGTCTCAAAGTGTCCTCTGTCCCTATAACCTCAGATCCATGGGGAAAAAATCAGAGCAGGATGGGGCGCTGGGTGGTCTTGGACAGTCTCCATCGATTGGATTGACCAAAGGAAAACGGGGTAGAAAATCAGAGCTTTCAAAAGCTAAGTTAAAAGCAAAAATTGATGTGGCAGATGGGAAACAATTCTCTATTCCTGGGGTTCTTAGAGCAGTGCAGAACCCTGACCAAGTTAAATAATGATCTTATCATCTTGGAATTGTCGGGGCTTAGCCAGTAAGCCCAAAAAACTGGTTTTGAAGGATTGGTTACAATCATCAAAATCAAACATCCTTTTTCTTCAAGAAACCTTGGGACAAGGTCAAGAGGTTGAATCAGCCCTGAAATCCTTGTTGCTTGGTTGGTCCTTTCTTGCTATTGATTCCTCGGGCCATTCGGGAGGTCTTGCCATAGGCTATAGAGAAGGAAAAATTAAGTGCTTGAACATGTGGGGATCAAAGAATGTAATGGGCATGGAAGTAGTCTGCCCAGATTTTCCTACTCCCTTCCAGATTGTTAACATATATGGCCCTTGCCAAGGGAGGGAATATTTTTGGACAGAATTATTGAAAAAATATTTGATGAATGTCCCCATGATGGTGGTGGGGGGGGATCTCAATTTTTCATTGGGTAGAGCAGAGGCTTGGGGTCCCTCAGCCAGGGAGGAGCCCCTTTCAGATTTCTTTATACAGATTCTCTCAGACAAAAAACTCATCGATCCATCCCCGATAAATTTGAAGCCTACTTGGAGAAACAGACGAGCTGGGGAGGATAGGATTGCAAAAAGGTTGGACCAGTTCCTGATCACTGAAGGTCTTCTTGCAAGGGTACTACTTTTTCGACAATGGACTGATGAGATCGGGAACTCCGACCATTTCCCGATTTTCTTGGACCTCTCCTTTCCCCCACCAAAGCCTCTCACACCATTCAAATTCAATTCCTCTTGGCTTCTTGAACCATCCTTCAATAATCTATTCTCATCCACTTGGATCCACCCTGACAGAAATTCAAATGATAGCAAGAGTTTCTTATTTATGGAAAATTTGAAGAGACTAAAGAAAACAACTATCTCCGGGGCAAAAGAAAGACAGAAAAAGCAAAATGAAGATCTGATTAAAATTAGGGAGGAATTAAAGTCCCTGGAAAGCATTGATGCAGATGGATACTCCTCCCAGGCTTCAAAAGATAGAATCCTATCTTTGGAGAAAGCCCACAATCAGATTCTTCTTGCAAAGGAAGATGAGTGGAGACTGAAAAGCAGGGCTATATGGCTAAAATCAGGAGATGAAAACACAAGTTTTTTCCATAACTATGCTAAAGGGAGAAAATCTGCCAATACTATCTGGAGCTTAAAAGATGAAGAAGGTAGGGAGGTAAACACTTTTCCAGATCTTTCGGGTCTGGGACAGAGACATTTCCAAAGAATTTTTTCTGATCCGGGAGAAGCCACTATTGTTGAAGTAATGAGAACAGCTCAATGTTTTCCTAGTTTCCTTGAGGAGGATGAAGCAGCAGAGCTTGCTTGCCCTGTCACAAAGGAGGAGGTTGAGGCGGCAATGAAAAGTATGGGGAAGGACAAAAGTCCGGGTCTAGACGGTTGGACTGTTGAACTATTCCTCCACTTCTTTGATCAGATCGGGGCTGAGATCACTGAGGTTGTGGAGGAATCGAGGATAAAAGGGGAAATTTACAAACCTTTCAACTCAACTTTCATCGCTCTGATTCCTAAAAAAGACGATCCGGAATCTTTCGAAGATTTTCGTCCCATCTCCCTCTGTAACTGCATCTATAAAATTATTGCCAAAGTGATAGCAAACAGACTTGTTCCAATTCTGTCCCGAAATATCTCGATGGAACAATTTGGCTTCTTGGATGGTAGGCAAATTCATGAGGCGATCGGAGTAGCACAAGAGGTCCTTCACAGCATCAAACAGAAAAAGAAGAAGGGGGTGGTCCTGAAAATAGACCTCTCAAAGGCATATGACCGCATAAACTGGCTATATATCAGATTGCTGCTCACTCATTTAGGCTTTTCCTACTCTTTTATAAGCTGGATCATGGGATGTATTTCAAATGTCAGTTTTGCAGTATTGATAAACGGAGCGGCATCCCCTTTCTTTAAAAGCCAAAGGGGCCTCCGTCAAGGCTGCCCCTTATCCCCCCTCCTTTTCTTGCTTGTGGCAGAAGGGCTCAGCAGACTGATTCACAAAGCCAGGAGAACAAATAAGATAAAAGGTATTGAGGTGGCTATAAATCTCTATATCACCCACCTGCTCTTTGTTGATGATATTTTGATTTTTTCAAATGGATCCCATGAAGAACTAAAGGAATATAAAAATATCATTGATCTATTTATGAAAGCTACAGGAATGCAGTTAAACTATGGAAAATCTCAAGTGTGTGTTACAGGATATAACAGGAGAGAATGCAATTCAATGACCAATCTTTTCCCCTTTCACCTTCAGCCGTTGGCCTCTCCTTTCAAATATCTGGGTTTCTGGTTAAAACCGGATACATACAAAAAAGAGGACTGGAACTGGCTCATAGCAAAGATCGAAGCAAGAATTTCCCATTGGAGTTTCAGATGGCTATCGAGAGCAGGAATATTGACCCTTCTAAAATCCGTTTTGTTGGCCATTCCTGTGTATTGGGCCGCTCTTACCTAGATTCCTAAGGGAATTATGGAGAAGATCAGAAGACTCTGCTGCAAATTTTTATGGACAGGCTCAAATGAAAAATCAGTCCTCCCCTGGGTGGCATGGGACAAGATTGCAAGGCCTAAGGATTGGGGCAGATGGGGTATAAAGAGACTCCCAGATTTCAACCTGTCATTGGTTGCCAAATCTGGATGGAGGCTCATCTCAATGGAAAACCTTTGGACCCGGGTAATTAGAAGAAAATACATTGATCCTACCCCCCTGGAAGACTGGATTAGAAACCAGGAGAAGAAGTCGAAACAGTCCTCTGTCATTTGGAAGGCTACTATTGAAGGTTTCTCAGTAATTGAACAACGTCTGGCTTGGAAAGTGGGTGATGGGAAAAATGTAAAAATTGGTAGGGACCCATGGGTTGGATGCAATGAATCTTTTGCCCTCTCCCTTGGCCTCCTGAGACATTTGGATAGCAGAGGTATTTTCACTCTAAACCAAGTGGAGAAAGTGGGCCAATCAAACATTTGGGGACAGGCATGGAAAAGTGCAGAGGATCTTGGTCTTAACATCAGATGGCACGATGAATGGTCTTCGTACATCAATGAACTCCATCGCTCACATGTTAGAATAAATAATGAACATGACAATTTGATATGGGCGCATGGGAAAACAGGAGGATACTCACCAAAAGAGGGCTACTCTTTCCTCATGGAGAAGAAAGGTTGGTCTGTTCCGGAATGGTGGTCCAAAAATATATGGAAACTCAAATGTCCTATGAAATCCCGGATCTTTTTATGGTGTATGTTAAGAAGGAAGATCCCAACATGGGACATTCTTCAGTCCAGATTCTTCATAGGGCCAGGGAGATGTCCTCTTTGTAAGGAAAATGAGGAATCCATCAACCATCTTTTCACATCTTGCATCGTTTCCTTAAAACTATGGAGTGAGATAATAGATCTGCTAAAATTAAAAGTAAAATGGGCGGCTGCTCCTATAGAAGATGCCTGGAAAAACTGGTGGAATAAACATCCTGATGGAAACCTCAGAAACCTTCCTCCAATATTCTTCTGGGGTATATGGCTTGCTAGGAATAACAGTATTTTTCAAGACCAGGGTATATCCATTTCATCAATTGCATCAAACTGTGTTGCTATTTACTCTTCTATACCTCTGCCTGAACCAAAAAATGTACAAAACAGAAACAATCCTCCAGTCATCAAGGAGGGTACCCCTTGGGCTTTTTTCGACGGGGCATCACAAGAAAACAAAGCAGGTGCTGGAATATGTATTTATATAAACCAAGATCAATCTTTCAAAGCTTCTGTGGGTCTGGGTCAAGGAACAAATAACTATGCTGAACTGGCTGCTCTACGTCTCCTCATGTGCTGGGCCTTAAAAAAGAATATTTTGACTATTCAAATCTTCGGAGACTCCATGAATGTTGTAGAATGGGTCAATGGCAAATCTATGTGTCAAAATCAGATATTGAAGACTCTCCTTGATGATATTGCATCTCTAAAAACTCATTTTAACTGTGTTTCTATCTGCCATATTTACAGGGAACATAATGCAACAGCAGACCAACTTTCTAAATCGAGCCTACAGCAAGCTATGGGGAATTGGTCTATAGAAGAAACACATCAGGGGCAGATTATCACATCAATGTTGCCTCCCTTTGCTCTGCCTTTTTGATGTTTCCTGTCTCTTTCGTTTTCAGCTACAACCTTTTTTGTTTTATGTTCATACAATCTGATGGTCTCATGTTATCAGATGGGCAGCAGAATATGGACTACACTCGGGCTGCTGTAGCTGTCTTTTTATAGTCCTCTTTTTCAGATTCATAACTTTGAGTAATATGCTTCCTTATTTTTCCGTGGTTGTTTTCCTTCTTCGAAGGAGGCCACAATGTTTTTCTATTATGGTTTATACAGATGTATATATGAGGATCTTGTGATCCGGATCAGATGCACTTTTGATACAGCGTCAGGTCAGCTCCACTGACTGCGTATTTATATTGTTTTTTGATATTCGGAGGTTGACTTCGGGTCCCTCTCTTACTTTGCTTTCCCAGCTATGTGTTTTGGGAAGAGTCATATAGTCTGTGGTTCCACCCTCAGGTGGTTCGTTTTGAAACCTGGAAAATGTAACTTTTTATACTCTTAATAAAAAGTTATGTCTTTTTTTCTCCGGAAAAAAAAATAAGCACCTCGCTATGAGAGGTCACGAGGTCAATTCTCCTAGACACCCTCTATGGTTAGGCTTTAATATGAGTCGACAAGACTTATCCCTTCAGGATCTACCTAGGACTCTTTATTGCATCAAGAGGTGCTTTACAACCCAGAATGGGGAGATGTGTAGGTGTAGTGTAATAAAGTTTTTCAACAGTTTTAAATGCCAAGAAAAATATATATAGAAAAAAATGAAACAAAACAAATTTAAAAGTCGTCTTCATATGTTTTAATTAATATTCAAATGATATTTATATATATTATTAATTTAATAAAAATTAAATAAAAACATAATTTAATAATATTTAAAACCAATAAAAAAATAATAAAATACATAATTTAGGTAATTAAATTTGACCATCAAAATTTAACTTAGTAGTAAATTTTTTATACAAATTATGTGTGTGGTCCATTAAAATAATTAATATAAAATATGATTATATATTAATGATTTAATAAATCCAAATATGTATATACGAGAGATCCATTATACATTTTAACAATAATTATAGTAAATAATATATATGGAAAATTCCATCTCAATTTATGAGTGAAATTCAAAAATTATAAATAAATAAATCAAGAATTAAACACTATAATTTATATATGGATTAGTGCTTAAAGATTATAACCTTTTTTAACCAAGAATATGAATTAAGTTTGAGTAGTATGATTAATAGATGAAATGGTTCTATGTGAAACATTTTTTAGGTCAATTTTATTCAAAATCTAGTACAATTTTTTTTTTAAACATATGATTAAGTTGTTTAATTTACAATGAAATCAAAATTTTGCTAGAAATTGTATTGCTAGATTTTGGCCAAAAAATCATTTCAAATTATCCCTGATGGGAGTGACATCAAATGAGAATGGAGTATAGTGAGGGGCATTTACTCCCCTTCCCACACATTAAGTGCATTTATGAAGCATGCCATGGAAACGCCTTGGGACTGGTGACAAGAGATGGTTCCAGAATTTGTAGGCACTACAAAAGTTACTTGCAAACATATGGATCAATGTTTGTTGTGCATTCTGATGGGAGTTAGGGTGGTAGACAAAATTTCTACTTCAGATGTGTAGGGTAATTGAGGGGATTCAAAGAGGAAAGACTTAGGATCAAGGCTCATGGTCATGTGTTCTGCCCTCAAGCATATGCCTTAAAGCTCGCTAGGGGAGATAATGTATGGGACAGGAAACTAGGGAGCCTTCACTTGAACCGTTAGATTTTTACAATTTCTAGGTAACTTTCCTCCTTTTAACTATCATTTGGCTCTCAATTGCATCTACAAAAAGGTTTTTGATGCATCTATTAAGGTAATGGTGTGGTTCTTGGCTATGACATTTGTCTCCACTGTGGATACTAAGAAGAGAGGGTTAAACCCTTCTCATATTGTGTGGTCAAAGTTCGTGGGTAACTCTTTGGGAATTTTCAATTATGTAGCTATATTTTTCACTGTGTTCCCCAAGTTGTTTTGGAATTGTTCCCTTTCACCTAGGCAGGGTTATCTCTTAACGAATTTTGGGGTGACTTGGATTGGCATATATTGGTGTCTTTTTTTCTCTTTGGAACACTTCAATTCCTTGGGGACTAGCAGTCTCTCCAAATTGGGTGTGGGTGGTGACCGCTTTAGAGTTGGAAAAGCATTCAAGGAAGGGCATGCACCAATTTGGCCCTCTAATCTTATCCTACAGTGTTATTGTTGCTTTAGTCTTGGGCTCACCCGCTAGGGGTGGATTAATTGGGAGAACTAGAACAAGGGGTGTTAGATGCAACTTGGGTATAGAAATAGTGCCACCTTGGAAACCATGCAATGGTAATGAGGTTGTGCATGCTGAGGTGGTGGACCAAGGGAACCCATAGAAGAGCACATCACAAAGCTGATGGATTTAGGAGAGGAGTTAGACCAATAAGTTGTCGACTCCCCAAGAAAAATAGAGTTATTGAGTTGTTGGAATAGATTATTCGAGACTGCCATGACGACTAGAATGAAATAATTGGATTTATGAATGATCTTCAACACAATTAATGGCATATGATGGATCACCTAGTTGCCTTGTGTCATGATGAGAAAATAATTATCGAGTTGTTAGACCACTTGGAAGGAAGAATGGAACATCGACGAGGGACATGTGCGCGAGGCTTTTCATGCTCATCTGCCACCAAGAAACAACCTAGATGATCCAAGCCTGGCAAACCTCGTAGATCAGGGATGAAAATTAGTTGTCTGTTTGTACTTGGTACCTTCTGGTTTTATTGATCTATCTATATGTGGTCTGCTAGTTTATGTTTGATGTTGAATATGGTTTTTTGCTATTAGCTTTTGGCCAATAAGTCCGATAAGAATGAAGCTGATTTTTTTTTGTTAAAATCCCATCACAATGTACCAATGCCATGAATTAATAGAAAAGATAGATTCACAAAAAAAATGCTATTTCAAATTCATAGCTAATCATTTCATAAAGAGGGAGACAAATCTTTTCATCTTTCTTTTCATCAAAAATTTCTAACCAAGCCTCTTAGTT